>SRSM01000685.1:0-154419 GCA_019593545.1 Apocynum venetum | reverse complement strand
TAGATTTTGGTTTGTGGTATCCTAAATCTATGTCTTTTGAGCTAGTAGCATTTACTCTTGCAGATTATGCAGGTTGTAGAGTAGAACGTAAGAGTACTAGTGGTCACTGTCAATTTCTTGGTTACTCTTTAGTTTTCTTGGTATAGTAAGAACAACAGCTGTGTGTCTCTCTCTCTACCACTGAAGCTGAATACATTTCTGCTGGTAGTTGTTGTGCACAAGTTTTATGGATGAAACCACCTTGCAAGATTATGGCTTGAACTTTGATTGTACCACTATCAACTGCGATAATACTAGTGCCATAAATCTGACAAAGAATCCTATACAACATGCAAAAACTAAGCATATAGATATTAAACACCATTTTTTTTGCGTGATCATGTTTTAAAGGTGATATTGTTCTTGAGTTTGTTCCTACGGATGATCATTAGCTGATATTTTCACAAAGCCTTTGGCTGAGAAAGGTTTTGTTTACATAGAAAACTTTTGGGTATTGGTACGTTTGATTTCTAACTTGTGCGTTTTATGAAGTCTGTCAAATATATGCTTTTGTGCATTGTTTGGATAACACCATTGGCAGGTGCGGTCGACCGCAAGCTAGAAATAATCATCCACAGAACAGACAGTGGACTTGAGGATGATCATGACAGGATGACCGGTCGACCGCAGATTCAAACTTCGACCGGAGGTTCCAGTCGACGTGCGGACGATACCTATCAAATCGTCCGGTCGACCGGATTAAACACATCGACCGAAAATGTTCCAGAAAATTTGCGGACGACTCAATTTAAAACTTCCGGTCGACCGCAGATTAAATGTATCGACCGAAAATGTTCCCGAGTAACAAAAATCAAGGTGCGGACGATACTGCGGACGACGATCCGGTCGACCGCACATCTGTGGACCGTTACAAATATGCCTCTTTCGGACGCAACTTTTCATCTTGCAATCATCCACACCTCTTCATTTATCAGCCGCAACTCTTCAAACTCTCATAACCCACGAACAATCCACCATAAATACACTTCATTTCTTCCCCAATTTATACATTCATCCTACATATCCTTGTTTGCTGCATTTGAAAACCCTAGAAATGGAAAAAACTCTAGATTTTGGTTTGTGGTATCCTAAATCTATGTCTTTTGAGCTAGTAGCATTTACTGCTGCAGATTATGCAGGTTGTAGAGTAGAACGTAAGAGTACTAGTGGTCACTGTCAATTTCTTGGTTACTCTTTAGTTTCTTGGTATAGTAAGAAACAAGCTTGTGTCTCTCTCTCTACCACTGAAGCTGAATACATTTCTGCTGGTAGTTGTTGTGCACAAGTTTTATGGATGAAAACCACCTTGCAAGATTATGGCTTGAACTTTGATTGTACCACTATCAACTGCGATAATACTAGTGCCATAAATCTGACAAAGAATCCTATACAACATGCAAAAACTAAGCATATAGATATTAAACACCATTTTTTGCGTGATCATGTTTTAAAAGGTGATATTGTTCTTGAGTTTGTTCCTACGGATGATCAATTAGCTGATATTTTCACAAAGCCTTTGGCTGAGAAAAGGTTTTGTTTACTTAGAAAACTTTTGGGTATTGGTACGTTTGATTTCTAACTTGTGCGTTTTTATGAAGTCTGTCAAATATATGCTTTTGTGCATTGTTTGGATAACACCATTGGCAGGTGCGGTCGACCGCAAGCTAGAAAATAATCATCCACAGAACAGACAGTGGACTTGAGGATGATCATGACAGGATGACCGGTCGACCGCAGATTCAAACTATCGACCGGAGAGGTTCTAGTGGACTTGCGGACGATACACTTATCAAATCGTCCGGTCGACCAGCAGATTAAACACATCGACCGAAAAGGTTCCAGAGAATTTGCGGACGACTCAAATTTAAAACTTCCGGTCGACCGCAGATTAAATGTATCGACCGAAAATGTTCCCGAGTAACAAAAATCAAGGTGCGGACGATACTGCGGACGACGATCCGGTCGACCGCACATCTGTCGACCGTTACAAATATGCCTCTTTCGGACGCAACTTTTCATCTTCCAATCATCCACACCTCTTCATTTATCAGCCGCAACTCTTCAAACTCTAATAACCCACGAACAATCCACCATAAATACACTTCATTTCTTCCCCAATTCATACATTCATCCTACATATCCTTGTTTGCTGCATTTGAAAACCCTAGAAATGGAAAAAACTCTAGATTTTGGTTTGTGGTATCCTAAATCTATGTCTTTTGAGCTAGTAGCATTTACTGCTGCAGATTATGCAGGTTGTAGAGTAGAACGTAAGAGTACTAGTGGTCACTGTCAATTTCTTGGTTACTCTTTAGTTTCTTGGTATAGTAAGAAACAAGCTTGTGTCTCTCTCTCTACCACTGAAGCTGAATACATTTCTGCTGGTAGTTGTTGTGCACAAGTTTTATGGATGAAAACCACCTTGCAAGATTATGGCTTGAACTTTGATTGTACCACTATCAACTGCGATAATACTAGTGCCATAAATCTGACAAAGAATCCTATACAACATGCAAAAACTAAGCATATAGATATTAAACATCCATTTTTTACGTGATCATGTTTTAAAAGGTGATATTGTTCTTGAGTTTGTTCCTACGGATGATCAATTAGCTGATATTTCACAAAGCCTTTGGCTGAGAAAAGGTTTTGTTTACTTAGAAAACTTTTGGGTATTGGTACGTTTGATTTCTAACTTGTGCGTTTTATGAAGTCTGTCAAATATATGCTTTTGTGCATTGTTTGGATAACACCATTGGCAGGTGCGGTCGACCGCAAGCTAGAAAATAATCATCCACAGAACAGACAGTGGACTTGAGGATGATCATGACAGGATGACCGGTCGACCGCAGATTCAAACTATCGACCGGTGAGGTTCCAGTGGACTTGCGGACGATACACTTATCAAATCGTCCGGTCGACCGCAGATTAAACACATCGACCGAAAAGGTTCCAGAGAATTTGCGGACGACTCAAATTAAAACTTCCGGTCGACCGCAGATTAAATGTATCGACCGAAAATGTTCCCGAGTAACAAAAATCAAGGTGCGGACGATACTGCGGACGACGATCCGGTCGACCGCACATCTGTGGACCGTTACAAATATGCCTCTTTCGGACGCAACTTTTCATCTTCCAATCATCCACACCTCTTCATTTATCAGCAGCAACTCTTCAAACTCTCATAACCCACGAACAATCCACCATAAATACACTTTCATTTCTTCCCCAATTCATACATTCATCCTACATATCCTTGTTTGCTGCATTTGAAAACCCTAGAAATGGAAAAAACTCTAGATTTTGGTTTGTGGTATCCTAAATCTATGTCTTTTGAGCTAGTAGCATTTACTGCTGCAGATTATGCAGGTTGTAGAGTAGAACGTAAGAGTACTAGTGGTCACTGTCAATTTCTTGGTTACTCTTTAGTTTCTTGGTATAGTAAGAAACAAGCTTGTGTCTCTCTCTCTACCACTGAAGCTGAATACATTTCTGCTGGTAGTTGTTGTGCACAAGTTTTATGGATGAAAACCACCTTGCAAGATTATGGCTTGAACTTTGATTGTACCACTATCAACTGCGATAATACTAGTGCCATAAATCTGACAAAGAATCCTATACAACATGCAAAAACTAAGCATATAGATATTAAACACCATTTTTTGCGTGATCATGTTTTAAAAGGTGATATTGTTCTTGAGTTTGTTCCTACGGATGATCAATTAGCTGATATTTTCACAAAGCCTTTGGCTGAGAAAAGGTTTTGTTTACATAGAAAACTTTTGGGTATTGGTACGTTTGATTTCTAACTTGTGCGTTTTTATGAAGTCTGTCAAATATATGCTTTTGTGCATTGTTTGGATAACACCATTGGCAGGTGCGGTCGACCGCAAGCTAGAAAATAATCATCCACAGAACAGACAGTGGACTTGAGGATGATCATGACAGGATGACCGGTCGACCGCAGATTCAAAGTATCGACCGGAGAGGTTCCAGTCGACGTGCGGACGATACACTTATCAAATCGTCCGGTCGACCACAGATTAAACACATCGACCGAAAATGTTCCAGAAAATTTGCGGACGACTCAATTTAAAACTTCCGGTCGACCGCAGATTAAATGTATCGACCGAAAATGTTCCCGAGTAACAAAAATCAAGGTGCGGACGATACTGCGGACGACGATCCGGTCGACCGCACATCTGTGGACCGTTACAAATATGCCTCTTTCGGACGCAACTTTTCATCTTGCCAATCATCCACACCTCTTCATTTATCAGCCGGAACTCTTCAAACTCTCATAACCCACGAACAATCCACCATAAATACACTTCATTTCTTCCCCAATTCATACATTCATCCTACATATCCTTGTTTGCTGCATTTGAAAACCCTAGAAATGGAAAAAACTCTAGATTTTGGTTCGTGGTATCCTAAATCTATGTCTTTTGAGCTAGTAGCATTTACTGCTGCAGATTATGCAGGTTGTAGAGTAGAACGTAAGAGTACTAGTGGTCACTGTCAATTTCTTGGTTACTCTTTAGTTTCTTGGTATAGTAAGAAACAAGCTTGTGTCTCTCTCTCTACCACTGAAGCTGAATACATTTCTGCTGGTAGTTGTTGTGCACAAGTTTTATGGATGAAAACCACCTTGCAAGATTATGGCTTGAACTTTGATTGTACCACTATCAACTGCGATAATACTAGTGCCATAAATCTGACAAAGAATCCTATACAACATGCAAAAACTAAGCATATAGATATTAAACACCATTTTTTGCGTGATCATGTTTTAAAAGGTGATATTGTTCTTGAGTTTGTTCCTACGGATGATCAATTAGCTGATATTTTCACAAAGCCTTTGGCTGAGAAAAGGTTTTGTTTACATAGAAAACTTTTGGGTATTGATACGTTTGATTTCTAACTTGTGCGTTTTTATGAAGTCTGTCAAATATATGCTTTTGTGCATTGTTTGGATAACACCATTGGCAGGTGCGGTCGACCGCAAGCTAGAAAATAATCATCCACAGAACAGACAGTGGACTTGAGGATGATCATGACAGGATGACCGGTCGACCGCAGATTCAAAGTATCGACCGGAGAGGTTCCAGTCGACGTGCGGACGATACACTTATCAAATCGTCCGGTCGACCACAGATTAAACACATCGACCGAAAATGTTCCAGAAAATTTGCGGACGACTCAATTTAAAACTTCCGGTCGACCGCAGATTAAATGTATCGACCGAAAATGTTCCCGAGTAACAAAAATCAAGGTGCGGACGATACTGCGGACGACGATCCGGTCGACCGCACATCTGTGGACCGTTACAAATATGCCTCTTTCGGACGCAACTTTTCATCTTCCAATCATCCACACCTCTTCATTTATCAGCAGCAACTCTTCAAACTCTCATAACCCACGAACAATCCACCATAAATACACTTCATTTCTTCCCCAATTCATACATTCATCCTACATATCCTTGTTTGCTGCATTTGAAAACCCTAGAAATGGAAAAAACTCTAGATTTTGGTTTGTGGTATCCTAAATCTATGTCTTTTGAGCTAGTAGCATTTACTGCTGCAGATTATGCAGGTTGTAGAGTAGAACGTAAGAGTACTAGTGGTCACTGTCAATTTCTAGGTTACTCTTTAGTTTCTTGGTATAGTAAGAAACAAGCTTGTGTCTCTCTCTCTACCACTGAAGCTGAATACATTTCTGCTGGTAGTTGTTGTGCACAAGTTTTATGGATGAAAACCACCTTGCAAGATTATGGCTTGAACTTTGATTGTACCACTATCAACTGCGATAATACTAGTGCCATAAATCTGACAAAGAATCCTATACAACATGCAAAAACTAAGCATATAGATATTAAACACCATTTTTTGCGTGATCATGTTTTAAAAGGTGATATTGTTCTTGAGTTTGTTCCTACGGATGATCAATTAGCTGATATTTTCACAAAGCCTTTGGCTGAGAAAAGGTTTTGTTTACATAGAAAACTTTTGGGTATTGGTACGTTTGATTTCTAACTTGTGCGTTTTTATGAAGTCTGTCAAATATATGCTTTTGTGCATTGTTTGGATAACACCATTGGCAGGTGCGGTCGACCGCAAGCTAGAAAATAATCATCCACAGAACAGACAGTGGACTTGAGGATGATCATGACAGGATGACCGGTCGACCGCAGATTCAAAGTATCGACCGGAGAGGTTCCAGTCGACGTGCGGACGATACACTTATCAAATCGTCCGGTCGACCACAGATTAAACACATCGACCGAAAATGTTCCAGAAATTTGCGGACGACTCAATTTAAAACTTCCGGTCGACCGCAGATTAAATGTATCGACCGAAAATGTTCCCGAGTAACAAAAATCAAGGTGCGGACGATACTGCGGACGACGATCCGGTCGACCGCACATCTGTGGACCGTTACAAATATGCCTCTTTCGGACGCAACTTTTCATCTTCCAATCATCCACACCTCTTCATTTATCAGCAGCAACTCTTCAAACTCTCATAACCCACGAACAATCCACCATAAATACACTTCATTTCTTCCCCAATTCATACATTCATCCTACATATCCTTGTTTGCTGCATTTGAAAACCCTAGAAATGGAAAAAACTCTAGATTTTGGTTTGTGGTATCCTAAATCTATGTCTTTTGAGCTAGTAGCATTTACTGCTGCAGATTATGCAGGTTGTAGAGTAGAAAGTAAGAGTACTAGTGGTCACTGTCAATTTCTAGGTTACTCTTTAGTTTCTTGGTATAGTAAGAAACAAGCTTGTGTCTCTCTCTCTACCACTGAAGCTGAATACATTTCTGCTGGTAGTTGTTGTGCACAAGTTTTATGGATGAAAACCACCTTGCAAGATTATGGCTTGAACTTTGATTGTACCACTATCAACTGCGATAATACTAGTGCCATAAATCTGACAAAGAATCCTATACAACATGCAAAAACTAAGCATATAGATATTAAACACCATTTTTTGCGTGATCATGTTTTAAAAAGTGATATTGTTCTTGAGTTTGTTCCTACGGATGATCAATTAGCTGATATTTTCACAAAGCCTTTGGCTGAGAAAAAGTTTTGTTTACTTAGAAAACTTTTGGGTATTGGTACGTTTGATTTCTAACTTGTGCGTTTTTATGAAGTCTGTCAAATATATGCTTTTGTGCATTGTTTGGATAACACCATTGGCAGGTGCGGTCGACCGCAAGCTAGAAAATAATCATCCACAGAACAGACAGTGGACTTGAGGATGATCATGACAGGATGACCGGTCGACCGCAGATTCAAACTATCGACCGGTGAGGTTCCAGTGGACTTGCGGACGATACACTTATCAAATCGTCCGGTCGACCGCAGATTAAACACATCGACCGAAAAGGTTCCAGAGAATTTGCGGACGACTCAAATTAAAACTTCCGGTCGACCGCAGATTAAATGTATTGACCGAAAATGTTCCCGAGTAACAAAAATCAAGGTGCGGACGATACTGCGGACGACGATCCGGTCGACCGCACATCTTTGGACCGTTACAAATATGCCTCTTTCGGACGCAACTTTTCATCTTCCAATCATCCACACCTCTTCATTTATCAGTCGCAACTCTTCAAACTCTCATAACCCACGAACAATCCACCATAAATACACTTCATTTCTTCCCCAATTTATACATTCATCCTACATATCCTTGTTTGCTGCATTTGAAAACCCTAGAAATGGCAAAAACTCGAAGTGACAAGGGCAAAACACAAATGGTTCAAGATGTTCCAAAGAAGAAGAGAACCATGCAAGCTTCTTCTCAACTCTTCAGGAGCAAGCATCATGAGGATCGTTACAATGATTACCTCAAGAATCGCCAAGTAATTTCTGGGAGCACCATTGATAGGTATGAATTTCCCTTTGATAGAATTCTTACCTATATGGCTTGGCGAGGATGGGATAGTATAATTGATCATGAAGAATCCTTGTATACTGATCTTGTATATCAGTTTTATGCTAATCTCGAAGAGGTGTTAGAAAAAAAGGGAGAGATGACTATAAGGACTCTTTTTGTTTCAAGGGTCAATGGGATAGATATAAAATTTACTTCCCTTGGTTTAGATGAAATCTTAGAGATACCTATGGATGGGGTTGAGTACTTTAATACTCATCACAGAATAAATCATAAGGATTTTTCTGCTGTGGGTTTTGAGAAGATATTCACTCAAGGAAACTCTTTTGTAAACTTAGTCAAGAGAAAGGCCAATGTATTTTGTTTTGAACATCGTATTCTTCATCATATGTGCACTGACATCTTCATCCCCACTGAAGGCCATAAAACTACTGTCACGTTTATGCATATGTTTCTTATGTATTTGTTGGTGAAGAGAATCCGGGTGGATTTTGGTTACATAATGGTACACCACATGATGGCTACCATTGAGAAGGGCAAAGACGTTCCGAAAAGCTTACCCTATGGACGGTTATTAACCAAAGTCTTCCGCCATTTCAACGTCCCATTTCCAGAACTGAAAGGGACAAAATATGTGCCTAAGTTCAACTTTGCTTCTTTTAAAATAATGGTACATGGGACTTGAAGAAAAATATGACTCCGGAAGAGATCGTTCTGGCAACAAAGGAGACAACAAGGCTGATGGGAAAAGAACCACCGATAACTCTTCATGAAGGTGATTTTTCTGGCAATTTTGTTGAAGGTGAGGACTCACAAGGTGTGAAAAGACCACTTCATCTAGATGAGGAAGAAGATGTTCCTCCCGAGGCTCCAGATTTGAAGAAGGCAAAAGGTAAAGAAAAAGTTGGAGAGGAAGATGTATCCACTCCACAACCTGCCATCTGGGGTGCCCTGGAAGAAATTTCTTCTCAGATTGGCTCGATGTTCAGCACATTTGACAATCATTTCAAGACACTTCACTCCAAGATCGACGACCTGGCATCAAGGGTGGAGTACCATGGCATCGAGATCATCAACATCAAATTTCATCTAGAGGCACTACATGGCATTCAGGTTGACGTTTCTACACCACCACCTTCACGTGATATGCCCCCGCCTGATGAGCAGCCTGCTGGACCATCCTCTTCCACAGCTAAAGTTTATATGCGACGGCCTAGGAGATAGTGTTTTTCTGCACTTGTTGTACTTTTGTTTTATCTAGACAACTTATCTCTTGTTTGTATTCTTGACTCCTCTATTTTTATATATGCATTTTTTATTCCCCATGATGACTCCTTGGTAGTTGAGGGATCTTATTGTTTAATTAACTTAGTTCTATCCTTTCTATCCATTCTTTTTGAATGATGACAAAAGGGGGAGAAAAACTACTGTTGATTGCAATATATAAATGTCGTGAAACTAACTTTTTTGTTTCAGGAATTTCTGAGATGAACTTAAATGCTCAAACTCATCAAAATCAAGAGAAAGGAGAAATAGCTCTAAAAGGTTAAGTATGGCTATCCTTGGTTTAAAGGTTATATATTTCTAAGTTTATGCTGTATTGAGATTGAAGGAGAATGGGAATTGTGTGTTGGTGGCCGGGTTGGCCTTATGTGCGATTTTATGTGTTATCTCATCTCTTTTTGCATTGTTGAGTTTATGTTGCAAAAATGGTTTTTTTTATAAGAGTTATAAAGGAAACTCTGTCAAAATTTTTACAAAACTGATGCATATTGATAGGGGGAGCATTATAAATGTTTTTATAGCCTATCTATTTGTTATTAATTCTGGAATAAAGGAGGATACGGAGGTTGGTGGAAAAATAGGCTTCTTTAAGCCTATATAAGCTACGAAGTGATCTCGTATACTTACATTGAATACTTTAATTTTGAGATCCAATATTTATTCGAAAAATGTTACATTCTATATAATTTCTTGATATCATCAAACTAAATGGCTATATGCTATATGTGATATCTTACAAATACCTAGCATATTGTAAGGGAGAGCATTTTTAATAATTTTATTACATATTATATAAACTCTTCCTTACTTTGAATCCTTGCACTTAATTGTTATATTCATCACATTGCATCAATATTTGTCATCATCAAAAAGGGGGAAATTGAAAGCCTTAAAGCTTTTAATATCTTAATTTTGATTAAATGACAAACATTGATAAGGACTAATGGCTTTATTGTATTAGTGATGATCTTTTAGGATTCATATATCTAATCCTTGCAAGATCAAAGTTTCAAATCTTCAGGAAAGAGCTTTTGATGTCAAGCCTTGAAGATAAGCGTTTCTGGATTAGATAGGATCTAGAGGTGTAGCTTTAATTCTTTATTTATCTTTGGTTATCTCTAGGTCTATCCGTTTGAGTAATAAGTTCCATAGGTTGCTCAATAAAAGTGAAATGATTTTCAAAATGCATTTCATTTAGATAAAACATGAGTTGGGTATTTGAAATGATTTTCAAAATACATGCACATACTTCAAAATTCATAAAATATAGTTTGCAAACTCTTAGAGTTGTTTGGAAACTTGTTCTGCATAGTTTTAATGCATTTGTGGTCGACCTGACAAAAGTGTGGATGACCACAAATCATGCGGTCGACCAGACTTCTCAGAGTATAGTCCGCAGGCTGTCCAGAGTTCTCTGGAACACTTCTGGATGATGGAGCAGTCGACCGGACTTCTGAGCTCATCGTCCGCAAGCTGTCCAGAGTTCTCTGGAACATTTGCGGATGATGGTGCGGACGACCCTCCTGATTTTCGGTCGACCGCACTTCTCCTGAGTGGGATTCAAACAGCCATTTTTATGACCGTTGGTGCATACTTATAAATACCCAATCTTTTAAACAACTCGAATTAATCACTTTTTGAGCAAAAATCTGATCCTAACACTTCATAGAACCTCTGGAGATTATTTTGAAACCAAATCTTAACATTCATATTGTGAAATTCATCAAAGTGAGATTTATACAAAATCGTTGGGGTTCTTGAGCAACTTACAAGAAAACATTACTCAAAGAGGTATTTATGCTTTATATTGATATATCTTCACATTAAGGTGATTTCATATATCAAACTCTTATTATTCATATCTTGATTGATTTGTTCAAGGTTGCATTGAGCTTAAAACTCTAAGGGTTAGAGTGAGCCTTGAACCATAGAAAATTGTGTTTGTGTTAAGAGCTTCTTTTTCATTATTGTTGTAATAGAGATAGGTGTGTAGACAAGGTTATATTGTAAAACTCAAAGTGTTGAGTGAACCTTGGTTGGTTAAGAGGTTTGTGTTGTAAAACCCTAAGGCAATTGGGTGAGCCTCTATTGTATTCTCTCTTACTATATTAGTGAAAGGTTTTGTGAAATCCTTGAGTAGATAGCTCAAGGTAGTGGATTAGGTTTTGTTGGATAAACCGAACCACTATAAATCTTTGTGTTCATTGCTTCTTTGGTTGAACACCAAGTGTTTGATATTTGTTATCTTAGAAAGCTTGTTTAATTTATAAAGGAAAAATCGGTTAAAGCCTAATTCACCCCCCCTCTTAGGTTTTTCAATTCCACATGGCTTCTTTTGTAGGAGGGCTGCAACCTATATTCCTCTTGCATCGATCATTTTCCTTCACTCAATTTATTTCTAATAGAAGTTCCAACAATAATTTCCTCTTCCTCTTCCATCGATGTGTTTCATTTCCTTATTCTTTCTCTTATGGAAGTATCAAGTGGTATATTTTCTTCTTCCTTTAGTTGATCAAATTTTCTCTTTATACCTCTTAATGCATCAACTTCTTCTTGACCAATTTATTTCTCACGAATGCCATTTTGAATAATAATGAGTACTTTTTCACCCATCGATCTTGCAGTTTTTGCAATGGCTTGGGGTAAATCTTCTCGAGATATTTTCTTTCTCAACTCCCAATCATCATTGAAACATAAGATATGCATCCTCTTATATGCAACAAAATCATGTTTATGAAGATATCGCTTGTCAACAACCTCAAGTAAAGAAGTAAAGGTATCTCAAAATGTTTGAACACTCCTTTAAAGAAACGTTCCATAAAGTAGACTCTTTGTTATTTTACTTAGCTTTCTTATCAATGACAGATATCATGTGATTTACCATAAGAAAACCAAGATCTACCCACTTTTCTTTGAACATCATTAGCATAATAAGCATGTGCAAATGAGTAACAGATGTCCTATGACCATTTATGAGTACAAATATAGTGATGCACATATGATGAAGTATCTTGTTTTCAAGACTAAAAGCAATAGATTTCCTGTTTGCTAGATTCACAAAGGACTCTCCATTCACAAAGGATGCTTTTGCATATTCAAAAGATTGAATGAAGAATGCATAATAATAGCAAACTTGGTGAGTATTAAAAAAAACTTAATCTTATCAATAGGAGCACTCAAAATATCATCCAAGTTATATAGTGATTGAATTTTAAATCAATACCATATACTTTAGACATAGAATATACAATCTTATATCCTTAAAGAGTATTTTTCTCTAGATTAGCATAGCATTGAAGTACATAGTCATAGTACATAGGCTCATCATGCACAATAATATCATATTATCCTTCATTAGCA
Source organism: Apocynum venetum (assembly GCA_019593545.1). Taxonomy (NCBI): domain Eukaryota; kingdom Viridiplantae; phylum Streptophyta; class Magnoliopsida; order Gentianales; family Apocynaceae; genus Apocynum; species Apocynum venetum. Next base: position 141,820 of record SRSM01000685.1, on the reverse strand, counting down.
AAATACTTCAAGATATTTTCAAAAGGAAACTTAATGGAGTTGATGGTACTCTCAAGATTCATATTTCAATGCCTAAGATAGTCATAGAATCAAATTTCATTCCCCTTACTTTGTGAAATAAAGATGTAGTGTTGTTGTTCTTCTTTGGTACTATTTGAGATTTGGTTGAACCACTTTTTTATCCAATTTTCTTATCCCTTGTGAAAGCTCTAAAGATTTTAATGTCTTAATTTTGATTAAATGACAAACATTGATAAGAACTAATGGCTTAATTGTATTAGTGTTGGTCTTAATTGATAAGGTTGAGAAGCAATTGAAGATGAGGAACAAATCTGGTTTGACTTCTACTTATTCATGGAAGTGGAATTGGATGGGCAACAAAGATGGAGATTCAAATTCAAGCAAGGGGAGATTTGAAGCAAACAAAAGTAAAGATGTTTCTACAACAAAAGTACAGCCTAAGGATGATAAATCTAAGGGTTCTTTGAGAGATTTGAAGTGCTTCAAATGCTTGGGATATGGACATAGGCAAGCCCAATGTCCTACTGCAAAGGTGATGGTTATACGAAATAGAGAAGTGGTGAGTGAATATGAGGGAGATAATTTTGACTACAGTGACATGCCACTATTAGCAGAAAATTCAGATGAAGCAGATGATGGAGAAACAGCCTCTGAAGAATCAGTTTTCAGCTTGGTCACAAGACGAGCACTAAGCATCCAATCCAAGGAGGATGAGGTACAACGTGAAAACATATTTCATACTAGATGCTTCATAAATGATAAATTGTGTAGCATGATCATTGATGGAGGTAGTTGTACTAATGTTGTTAATGCTAGTTTAGTTGATAAATTGGGATTGAAAACAACTAAACACCCAAATCCCTATAGATTGCAATGGCTGAACAATACTGGAGATCTTAGGGTTACAAGGCAATCATTGATATCTTTCTCAATTGGACGTTATTCTGATCAGGATTTATGTGTTGTTGTTCCTATGCATGCTACTCATATATTATTGGGACGACCTTGGCAGTATGATAGACGAGTAATGCCTGATGGCTTCACTAACCGATATTCTTTTGTGATGGATGGGCGACCTATTAGGTTGCTGCCCATGTCACCTAAAGAGGTGTTTGAAGATCAGAAAATATTGAGTGAATGTGAGAGTGCACAAAAGAAAAAGAAGATGCACGAGCAAAAAGAGAGCTGTGAGAAAAGCCATGAGAAGCGTGAGAAAATAGAGGAAAGAGGAGAGGAAATAGAGGGGATGTGCCATGAGGAAAAGAATCTTGAGAGGGCACATGCAAAAGGAGAGAATAGTATGCAAAGAGTGGCAAAACAAGAGGTAAAAGGCAATTTCTATGCAAGAGAGGGTGAGGTCTGAAAGGCCTATCTATCTAGGCGATCCATGCTTCTTTTGGTATTCAAGGAGCGAATTTAGCTATTTCTTCTAACCCAGATCTCTCTTCTCTTCCTAGTTATTTTCAAATTTTGTTGCAGGAATTTGAAGAATTATTTCCCGAAACTATGCCAGAAGGATTGCCACCACTTAGAGGGATTGAACACCAAATTGACTTCATTGTTGAAGCACAAATTCCAAATCAACTAGCTTATAGAAGCAATCCTGAAGAAACCAAGGAGTTACAAAGGCAAGTGGATGAATTGTTGTTTAAAGGTTTGATCAGAGAAAGTATGAGTCCAAATCTGCTAAGATTTCAAAATTCTTATAGAAAACGAATAAACCCTAAATTCCTTATGGTATGGACGAAATTCCTAAGATTGGTGGTCTTGGAATTTATCCTTCTTCTCATTTGTATTAAATTTAATTAAATTCACAACTCTTGGACAGCCCATGCAATTTCCCTCTTGAGCAGATTTATCCAAATAAAACATAGTAAGCCCATTAAGTGCATCTTTCATTTGTTTAGCTCTAGCTCTTGTAATTGGATCTCTATCTAGCTTCTTCTTATTTGCACTTGAACTCCAATTTTCATTAATGACATCTCCATGCTCCACATCAAATCTTGTATTAATGATTCAAGTAGCATCTACTAGTTTAATTGAGATGCAGCTCTTGGCTGAATTAAATTAGTAGCAGAATTATATAATTTAAATTGTATATAATTAAGCTGATTGTTATATACAATTTAATGTTGGTGATTTCTTATTTGTTTAATGCAATTTGATTGAGCATCCTATACACGCTGGTTGATAGTGGTGTTTAATTAAATTAGAGATTAATCTGTCTGAGCTGATCGGGATTAATCTATTTTGTAAGGATAGGAATCTGTCTCAGCTGATCGAGATTCTAAAACCAACTACTTAATAATGGATATCTATGATTAATCCCATGAAAAATATAACTTGATATTAGTTCCTTGCTAACGTTTTTTATAACATTTGTATTCCAAATTTCGTTTTAATTCTGTTTACAAAATCCAAAACCTAAAAAATATTTATTTTAATTGTTGTCATTACCTTATTCTCAAAATACCAAAACCCCCAAAACCTTGTCTGGTTAATGATTTTAATTGAAGAGTTGACAAATCTCTGTGGATTCGATCCCTACTTTCCCTATTTACATAGGAATTGCTAGGTTTAAATTTGAGAGTCGTACGACAAGTTTCGTCAAATTTTGGCGTCATTGCCGGGGATTTGTTTTAATTTCTTCTATTAAAATTGTTAATCTTTTTATTTTGTTACAGATTTCATTCCTTTGTTGATATTGAGATACATATTTCATTCCTTTGGTGACGCCAGACAACAAGTTCATTGTTGTATGCACTTAAGGAGTGGTAAGATCATCGGGGAAGAACAATGAAGAACTTAAGGACGGTTGTTAACCAAAGTCTTCCGACATTTCAACGTCCCATTTCCAAAACTGAAGGAGACAAAATATGTGCCTAAGTTCAACTTTGCATCCTTTAAAAGAATGCAAGCTTTATGTCTCAATGGCACATGGGACTTGAAGAAAAATATGACTCCGGAAGAGATCTCTGTGGCAACAAAGGAGACAGCAAAGCTGATGGGAAAAGAACCACCGATAATTCTTCATGAAACCGTTTTTGCTGGCGATTTTGAAACAGATGAAGGTGAGGACTCTCAAGGTGTGAAAAGACCACTTCATCTAGATGAGGAAGAAGATGTTCCTCCTGAGGTCCTAGATTTGAAGAAGGCAAAAGGTAAAGAAAAAGTTGGAGAGGAAGACGTATCCACTCCACATCCTGCAATCTGGGGTGCCCTGGAAGAAATCTCTTCTCAGATTGGCTCGATGTTCAGCACTTTTGACAATCACTTCAAGACACTTCATTCCAAGATCGACGACTTGGCATCAAGGGTGAAGTACCATGACATCGAGATCATCAACATCAAATATCATCTAGAGGCACTACATGGCATTCGGGTTGATATTTCTACACCGCCACCTTCACGTGATATGCCCCCCTGATGAGCCGCACGCTGGACCGTCCTCTTCCACAGCTAAAGTTTATATGCGACGGCCTAGGAGATAGTGTTTTTCTGTCTTTCTTATACTTTTGATTTGTCAACACACTTTATTTCTCGTCTGTATCTTTGAATACTCTATTTTTATATGCATTTCTTTTTCCCCATGATGACTCCTTGGTAGTTGAGGGATCTTATTGTTTAATTGACTTAGTTCTATCCTTTCTATCCATTCTTTTTGAATGATGACAAAGGGGGAGAAAAACTACTGTTAATTGCAATATATAAATGTTATGAAACTAACCTTGTGTTTCAGGAATTTTGAGATGAACTTAAATGTTCAATCTCATCAAAATCAAGAGAAAGAAGAAACAGCTCTAAAAGGTTAAGTATGGCTATCCTTGGTTTAAAATTTATGTATTTCTAAGTTTATGAGATTGAAGGAGAATGAGAATTGTGTGTTGATGGCCGGGTTGGCCTTTTGTGTGATATATCTCATCTCTTTTTGCATTGTTGAGTTTTTGTTGCAAAAGTGGTTTTTTATAAGAGTTACAAAGAAAACTCTGTCAAATTTTTTACAAAACTGATACATATTGATAGGGGGAGCTTTATAAATGTTTTTATAGCCTATCTATATGTTTTTAAAACTGGAAGGAAGGAGGATACGGAGGTTGGTGGGAAAATAGGCTTTTTAAGCCTATATAAGCTAGGAAGTGATCTCATATACTTACAATGAATCTTTTCATCTTGAGATCCAACAATTGTTCGAAAAATGTTTTTATTCAATTTCTTGACATCATCAAACTAATTGGTTATATGTTATATGTGATATCTTACAAATACCTAGCATATTGTAAGGGGGAGCGTTTTTAAAAGTTTTATTACATATTATATAAACTCTTCCTTACTTTGAATCCTTACACTTAATTGTTTTATCCATCACTTTGCGTCAATATTTGTCATCATAAAAAATGGGGAGATTGAAAGCTCTAAAGCTTTTAATATCTTAATTTTGATTAAATGACAAACATTGATAATGACTAATGGCTTTATTGTATTAGTGATGATCTTTTAGGATTCATATATCTAATCCATGCAAGATCGAAGTTTCAAATCTTTAGGAAAGAGCTTTTTATGTCAAGCATTGAAGATAAGCGTTTCTGGATTAGATAGGATCTAGAGGTGTAGCTTTATTTCTTTATTTATCTTTAGATATCTCTAGGTCTACCTCTATGAGTAATAAGTTCTATAGGTTGCTCAATGAAAGTGAAATAATTTTCAAAATGCATTTTATTTAGATAAAACATGAGTTGGGTATTTGAAATGATTTTCAAATTACATGCACATACTTTAAATTTCATAAAATGTATTCCACAAACTCTTGGAGTTGTTTGGAATCTTGTTTTGCACAGCTTCAATGCATGTGCGGTCGACCTAACTGAAGTGTAGTCGACCGCAAATCATGCGGTCGACCAGACCTCTCAGAGTATCGTCCGCTGAATGTCCAGAGCTCTCTGGAACACTTGTGGATGATGGTGCGATCGACCGGACCCCTCAGTGTATCGTCCGCTGAATGTCCATAGATCTCTGGAACACCTGCGGATGATGGTGCGGACGACCTTTCCGATATGCGGTCGACCGCACTTCTCCTGAGTGGGTTTCAAACAGCTATTTTTATGACCGTTGGTGCATACATATAAATACCCAATTGTTTAAAAAAACTTATTAACATGACTTTTTGAGCAAAACTCTGATTCTAACACTTCATAGAACCTCTGGAGATTATTTTGAAACCAAATCATAACATTCATATTGTGAAATTCATCAAAGTGGGATTCATACTAAATCATTGGGGTTCTTGAACAACTTAGAAGAAAATATTACTCAAAGAGGTATTTATGCTTTATATTGATATATCTCATTAAGGTGATTTCTATATCAAACTCTTAATTTTCATATCTTGATTGCTTTGTTCAAGGTTGCATTGAGCTTAAAACTCTAAGGGTTAGAGTGAGCCTTGAATCATAGAAAATTGTGATTGTTTTTAGAGTATCTTTTTCATTAATTGTTGTAATAGAGATAGGTGTGTAAATGATGTACTCATAAATTAACTGATTTTTATGTTATTTAATTACTATATTTTGTTTGAAAATCGGTTAATTATGTTATTTAATGGATATATTTCACGTTTCCCTTCTATTTCTTTGTTTGTAAGTTTTTCAGTGTATTTTAGTTTATTATGGAGATAAAAAGAAGAAGATAAAAAAATGTTGGAGAAGATAAAAAATAAAAAATAATAAAATAAAAATAAAAATCTATGTCATCCGATGACGTGGTGCAACGAGAAGATGACACGTGACGCAATCAGAAGATGACAAGTGGCGCAATCAGAAGGTGACAAGTGGCGCTTCTAGAAGCCGCAACTTGGACCAATGAGGACGTGACATGTGGCGAAGTTGGGGAAATTAGGCCACCAACTACATTTTCAAGACTTTGGGGTGCAAAATGACAATTTTGCCCCTGATTTTTGTGGCTATAAATAGGGAACTTATTTTTATGATTTAGACACCAATTTAGCTCCAATCTTTTGTAATTTATTTCTTTTATTATTGTCTTCATCTTAGTATATTTTCCAGATTTTTTAGAATAATATTTCAAGGCTTTTTGTAATATTTAGTAAAGAAATTCTGTCCGGATAATTTCAATATTTCCGGGGAGTTTATCTTTCAAATTTCATCTTATATTTATTAAATATGTATTGTGAGTAGTTTTCTTTTGTTAGCAAGGATATGTGTTAAGTTATTAATAAATGAGATTATGAGATAATTTTCTTTATACTTAATTTCTATTTGGATTTATTTAACTAGACTTATGGTCGGTTTATCCGCCTAGTCTTTATTTATTTTGCTTTATGCACTTTAAATATCGCAAATGGATGGCCGAGCCACCTATTAGTTTAATTTACTTTTATGTCTTTTATTTATGTATTATGGAAGGCCGAGCCTCCTAACTAGTTTAATATATTTTTATATCTTTAATTCTTTTTTTATGAAAGGCCGAGCCTTCATACTTTTAATTTAATTTATTTAAATGGCCAGTTGAACCGCCTAATTTCTTTAGTTAATATAAATCCAATATTTCTTTCTATATATATATATATATATATATCTGTGTGTATTTATTTAATATACTTATATATATTAATTAAGTATTTATATAATTCCTGTTTTAACCAATATAATTGTGTGAATTAATTGGATTGACAATTTAGTTAATGAATGTGATTATATAGCTAGGATTATTAATCTTGTATTAATAATTCAAGTAGCATCTACTAGTTTAATTGAGTTGCAACTCTTGGCTTAATTAAATTAGTAGCGTAATTATATAATTTAAATTGTATATAATTAAGCTGATTAATTCCATGAAAAATATAACTTGATACTAGTTCCTTGCTAACGCTTTTTATATCATTTGTATTCCAAATTTCGTTTTAATTCTGTTTACAAAATCCAAAACCTCAAAAATATTTATTTTAATTGTTGTCATTTCCTTATTCTCAAAATACCAAAAAAAACCCCCCAAACCTTTTCCGATTAATGATTTTTATTTAAGAGTTGACAAATCTCTGTGGATTCGATCCCTACTTTCCCTATCTACATAAGAATTGTTTGGTTTAAATTTGAGAGCCGTACGACAGGCTTCGTCAAATTTTGGCGCCGTTGCCGGGGATTTGTTTTAATTTCTTCTATTAAAATTGTTAATCTTTTTATTTTGTTACAGATTTCATTCCTTTGGTGACGCCAGACAACAAGTTCATTGTTGTATGCACTTAAGACGTGGTAAGATCACCGGGGAATAACAATGGAGTAAAACACCAGTTGAGATCAGAGAACAAGCTACGGATCTTGAAGAAGGCAAAACAGAAAATCAACCAGATACCCAACTTATTTTTGGTGATATTCTTTCTCCTTATCTTTTAAATATGGTGAAAGCCCTAAAGCTTTTAATGTCTTAATTTTGATTAATGACAAACATTGATGAGGACTGATGTCTTATTTGTACAAGTGATAGAGTTTTTGGATTCATGATTTAATCCATGCAAGAACAGGATTTCAAGTCTTCAAGGAAGTATACAAGTCAAGACTATCAAGATTTGAAGACAAGCTTTTATTGGATTAGATAGGAACTAGAGGTATAGTCTTAGAGTTATATATTTTGATATCTCTAGTTCTACCTCTAATTGAGTAATGGTTTCTAAAGGTTGCTCTATGAACTTAAAACGTTATTTCAAAATGTTTTTTATGTTAAAATATGTTTTGGTATTTCGAAAACCATGCATCTTGATTTCAAAACTTAAATGGTTCATAAACTCTTGTTGGATTGATACCATAACTTATATGGTTGATTGAAATCATCATTTGTGTGTTAGAGTACTGTTAATACACAAATAAACATGTTTCAGTCGACCTAAAGTGGTCCAGGTATCGTCCATAAGTTAGTTTATCTTGTGGATGCATGTGCTGTCAAATTTGTTCATCTGCCAACTTGTGGACGACCATGAGGTCGACCGCAGGTGAAGTGAGGTCGACCGCAAATGAAGTCCGGTCGACCGGAGGATGAAAAATCATCATCCGGTGGTTGTCCAGTGAACTTGAGGATGATAGTGCGGACGACCAAGTCTGATTTGCGGTCGACCGCACTTCCTGAGTGGGTTTCCAACAGCTTCTTTTTTGACCGTTGGGAACAAACCTTTAAATACCAAAACCTTTGGAATTCTTTCTAAGAAGATTTTTTGAGCAAAAACATTGTATATCTTGATCCTATAACATCTTAGAAACATTCCAAAACCCTTTCAAAACATCAATCTTGTTAAAATCATTAAAGAAGGGTTTTTACATTCAAAGGTGTATTTTGAGCAATCTTGACAAGCCATTACTCAAAGAGGTGATTGTGATTCAAATTGATATATCTTCACATTAAGGTGATATCTATCAAACTCTCTCTTATTATTATTGATTGTAATTGTATCAAGGTTGCAAGTAGCATAAAACCCTAAGTGTTAGGGTGAGCCTTGTATAGGTTGTTTTGTATTCAAGGTTTGTTTGTAAAACCTTTGGGTGAACCTTGAATTGAATTGTTGTGTTAGGATTCACTAAGGAGAGTGGTGGGATTATTGTATAATCAAGGTTGTGTTGTAAAACTCAAGAGTTGAGTGAGCCTTGATTGGTTTGAGAGGTTATTTGTAAAACCCTAAGGTGAATTGGGTGAGCCTCTTTTGTAATCTCATTTATTTGATTAGTGAAGGGATTTGATAAATCCTTGAGTAGGTAACTCAAGGTAGTGGATTAGGTTTTGTTGGATAAACCGAACCACTATAAATCATTGTGTTCATTGCTCTAATTTCTGCATTTTACTTGAACACATTATTTCTCACACAACTAGCACACCAAGTGTTTGATATTTGTTGTCAAAGAGGTGTTTTATTGAATTAGGTTGAAAAATCGGATAAAAAACCTAATTCACCCCCCCCTCTTAGGTTTTTCATATGGCTTTGAATCAAAGATCTCTGAAAGAACTCACTGCTCCCACTCTTGATGAACAACCTTTATGCATTATTTTTCCACAAGTTGATGCTAATTTTAAAATGCATACTGGTTTTATACAATGTTTGCCAACTTTTAATGGATTATCTGGAGAGGATCCACTTAGGCACATTAAGGAATTTCATGTTATTTGCACTAATTTGAAACAAGAAGGTACAAGAGATGAAGTTATTAAACTGCGTTCTTTTCCTTTTAACTTACAAAATAGTGCAAAAGATTGGTTATATGATTTGCCTTCGGGATCTATTCAAGAATAGACTGGAATGCAAAGAGCTTTTCTAGCTAAATATTATCCTGCATTTAGAACTGCAACAGTCCGAAAAGATATAAGTGGCATAAGACAACAAACTGGTGAAACATTGTATAAATATTGAGAAAGATTTAAAAGATTATGTGCTAGTTGTCCTTATCATCAAATACCTGAACAATTATTAATTCAATATTTTTATGAGGGTTTGATTTCTTATAACAGGATGACTATTGATGCTGATAGTGGTGGCGCTCTTTCAGATAAAACCCCACAAGGTGCACGTGAATTAATAGCTAACATGGCTGCTAATTCACAATCTTTTAACACCAGAAATGATACCGTAAGAAAGATAAATGAAGTAGATTGATGTACTCATAAATTAACTGATTTTTATGTTATTTAATTACTATATTTTGTTTGAAAATCGGTTAATTATGTTATTTAATGGATATATTTCACGTTTCCCTTCTATTTCTTTGTTTGTAAGTTTTTCAGTGTATTTTAGTTTATTATGGAGATAAAAAGAAGAAGATAAAAAAATGTTGGAGAAGATAAAAAATAAAAAATAATAAAATAAAAATAAAAATCTATGTCATCTGATGACGTGGCGCAATAAGAAGATGACACGTGGCGCAATCAGAAGATGACAAGTGGCGCAATCAGAAGGTGACAAGTGGCGCTTCTAGAAGCCGCAACTTGGACCAATGAGGACGCGACATGTGGCGAAGTTGGGGAAATTAGGCCACCAACTACATTTTCAAGACTTTGGGGTGCAAAATGACCATTTTGCCCCTGATTTTTGTGGCTATAAATAGGGAGCTTATTTTTATGATTTAGACACCAATTTAGCTCCAATCTTCTCAATTTCTTTTGCAATTTATTTCTTTTATTATTGTCTTCATCTTAGTATATTTTCCAGATTTTTTAGAATAATATTTCAAGGCTTTTTGTAATATTTAGTAAAGAAATTCTGTCCGGATAATTTCCATATTTCCGGGGAGTTTATCTTTCAAATTTTATTTCTAATGTTTATAAATTTCATCTTTTATTTATTAAATATGTATTGTGAGTAATTTTCTTTTGTTAGCAAGGATATGTGTTAAGTTATTAATCAATGGGATTATGAGATAATTTTCTTTATACTTAATTTCTATTTGGATTTATTTAACTAGACTTATGGTCGGTTTATCCGCCTAGTCTTTATTTATTTTGCTTTATGCACTTTAAATATCGCAAATGGATGGCCGAGCAACCTATTAGTTTAATTTACTTTTATGTCTTTTATTTTATGTATTATGGAAGGCCGAGCCTCCATACTTTTAGTTTAACTTATTTAAATGGCCGGTTGAACCGCCTAATTTCTTTAGTTAATATAAATCCAATCTTTCTTTCTATATATATATGTGTGTATTTATTTAATATACTTATATATATTAATTAAGTATTTATATAATTCCTGTTTTTACCAATATAATTGTGTGAATTAATTGGATTGACAATCTAGTTAATGAATGTGATTATATAGCTAGGATTATTAATCTTGTATTAATAATTCAAATAGCATCTACTAGTTTAATTGAGTTGCAGCTCTTGGCTTAATTAAATTAGTAGCAGAAATATATAATTTAAATTGTATATAATTAAGCTGATTGTTATATACGATTTAATGTTGGTGATGCCTTATTTGTTTAATGCAATTTGATTGAGCATCCTATACACGCTGGTTGGTAGTGGTGTTTAATTAAATTAGTGATTAATCTGTTTGAGCTGATCGGGATTAATCTATTTTGTAAGGATAGGAATCTGTCTGAGCTGATCGGGATTCTAAAACCAACTACTTAATAATGTATCTATCTATGATTAATCCCATGAAAAATATAACTTGATACTAGTTCCTTACTAACGCTTTTTATATCATTTGTATTCCAAATTTCGTTTTAATTCTGTTTACAAAATCCAAAACTTCAAAAATATTTATTTTAATTGTTGTCATTTCCTTATTCTCAAAATACCAAAAAAGCCCCCAAACCTTTTCCGATTAATGATTTTAATTTAAGAGTTGACAAATCTCTGTGGATTCGATCCCTACTTTCCCTATCTACATAGGAATTGTTAGGTTTAAATTTGAGAGCCGTACGACAGGCTTCGTCATAGATGCATCATCATCATCATCATCTACACAAATTGAGCAAAGACTAGACCATCTTACCAATTTAGTTGGTCAATTAGTTGGGAAAAGAATCAATGCACCGGTAAAAGCATGTGGAATTTGTTTAGGCAATGACCATCCTACAGATTCTTGTCCTACACTATTTCAAGAGGAACAAGCCAATGCCATGGGTAATTTTCAGAACCAACCTCAGAGAAGACACAATCCATTCTCTAACACATATAATGAAGGGTGGAGAGACCATCCTAACTTTAGATGGAGTAACCAAGGGGTTAGGCCACCAATGAACCAACCAGGTTTTGTTCCTAATCAACACCAAAATCCTCTTCAACCTCCTCAGAACCAACAACAGAGTATGTCTTTAGAAGATATGGTAAAATCTCTAGCCTCAAGTTCTATATCTTTTCAAAGAGATACCATGTCCTTCCAAAAGGATACAAAGTCTAGCATTCACAACTTGGAGAATCAGGTAGGACAAATGACTTATGAGTTAGGTCAATTGAAAACACAGCTTTTCAATAAACTTCCATCACAACAACTCAATCCCAGAGAAAATGCTAGTGTCGTAACATTGAGAAGTGGTAAAGTTTTGGAAGAATCCAAGAGACCAGAGGAAAATAAAGGCACGGAGAAAGCACCTATTTCAAGCCCAGCATCTTCCGACAAAGTTCCTCATATAGGAGAATCTTCTTCTTCTATTCCCAAGGTATGTCCTCCTTTCCCCAATAGGTTAACTAAGAACAAGAAAGATGAGGAAGAAAAAGATGTTCTGGAGATCTTCAAGAAAGTTGAAGTCAACATTCCTCTTTTGGATGCAATAAGACAGATTCTTCGTTATGCTAAGTTCCTAAAAGAACTTTGTACAAATAAGAAGAAGCTTAAAGGTAACGAGAGAATCAGTGTGGGGGAATGTGTGTCTGCTGTTCTCCAACAGAAACTTCCTCCTAAGCAGAAAGATCCAGGTATGTTCGCTATCGCTTGTACAATTGGTGATAAAGTAGTCTCAGGTTGTATGCTAGATTTAGGAGCATCTATTAATTTCATGCCGTATACAATCTATAACTCTTTAAATTTGGGACCAATGAAGCCGACTAGAATTGTTATTCAGTTAGCTGATAGGTCTGTGGTGAAAGCCTTAAAGCTTTTAATATCTTAATTTTGATTAAATGACAAACATTGATAAGGACTAATGGCTTTATTGTATTAGTGATGATCTTTTAGGATTCATATATCTAATCCTTGCAAGATCAAAGTTTCAAATCTTCAGGAAAGAGCTTTTGATGTCAAGCCTTGAAGATAAGCGTTTCTGGATTAGATAGGATCTAGAGGTGTAGCTTTAATTCTTTATTTATCTTTGGTTATCTCTAGGTCTATCCCTTTGAGTAATGAGTTCCATAGGTTGCTCAATAAAAGTGAAATGATTTTCAAAATGCATTTCATTTAAATAAAACATGAGTTGGGTATTTGAAATGATTTTCAAAATACATGCACATATTTCAAAATTCATAAAATATAGTTTGCAAACTCTTAGAGTTGTTTGGAAACTTGTTCTGCATAGTTTTAATGCATTTGAGGTCGACCTGACAAAAGTGTGGACGACCCCAAATCATGCGGTCGACCTGACAAAAGTGTGGATGACCACAAATCATGCGGTCGACCAGACTTCTCAGAGTATAGTCCGCAGGCTGTCCAGAGTTCTCTGGAACACTTCTGGATGATGGAGCAGTCGACCGGACTTCTGAGCTCATCGTCCGCAGGCTGTCCAGAGTTCTCTGGAACATTTGCGGATGATGGTGCGGACGACCCTCCTGATTTGCGGTCGACCGCACTTCTCCTGAGTGGGATTCAAACAGCCATTTTTATGACCGTTGGTGCATACTTATAAATACCCAATCGTTTAAACAACTCGGGACAACCACTTTTTGAGCAAAAATCTGATCCTAACACTTCATAGAACCTCTGGAGATTATTTTGAAACCAAATCTTAACATTCATATTGTGAAATTCATAAAAGTGAGATTTATACAAAATCATTGGGGTTCTTGAGCAACTTACAAGAAAACATTACTCAAAGAGGTATTTATGCTTTACATTGATATATCTTCACATTAAGGTGATTTCATATATCAAACTCTTCTTATTCATATCTTGATTGATTTGTTCAAGGTTGCATTGAGCTTAAAACTCTAAGGGTTAGAGTGAGCCTTGAACTATAGAAAACTGTGTTTGTGTTAAGAGCTTCTTTTTCATTAATTGTTGTAATAGATATAGGTGTGTAGACAAGGTTATATTGTAAAACTCAAAGTGTTGAGTGAACCTTGGTTGGTTAAGAGGTTTGTGTTGTAAAACCCTAAGGGAATTGGGTGAGCCTCTATTGTATTCTCTCTTACTATATTAGTTAAAGGTTTTGTGAAATTCTTGAGTAGATAGCTCAAGGTAGTGGATTAGGTTTTGTTGGATAAACCGAACCACTATAAATCTTTGTGTTCATTGCTTCTTTTCTTGAACTCATCATTTCATACTTTGGTTGAACACCAAGTGTTTGATATTTGTTATCTTAGAAAGCTTGTTTATTTTATAAAAGAAAAATCGGTTAAAACCTAATTCACCCCCCCTCTTAGGTTTTTCATGTGGCTTATCCAGAAGGAGTAATAGAAGATGTATTGGTTAAAGTAAATGACTTAGTATTCCCTGTAGATTTCTACATTTTAAAAACTGAGGATAGCCAAAATACTTGTTCATCACAGTCACCTATTCTGTTAGGTAGACCATTTCTGAAAACTGCTAGAACTAAGATTGATGTAAATGAAGGTACTTTATCAATGGAATTTGATGGTGATAAAATTTCTTTTAACATATTTGATGCCATGAAGTACCCTTCTGATAAATGTTCTACAGTTTATGTTGTGGATATTATAGATCCACTTATTGAAGATATATTTGATTTGAGCTATACTGAAATGATGCAATCCATTATGAACTTGAGCATAGATGAAAATGTTCTTGACACTTTATCTGTAGAATGTGATAATGAACTTAAACAAGCTGTCAAGGATTTATCTGCATGTCCTGTTAGTAATTCTAAAATTGCATTACCTAGCTCACATGATAAAATTTTACCATCTGTTGTTTGTCCCCCGTCACTTGAACTTAAAGCTTTACCTTCTCATTTGAAATATGCATATTTGAGTGAAGGTAATGCTTTACCTGTTATTATTGCTAACAATCTCTCATCTTCCCAAGAAGAGAGGTTAGTTTCTGTGCTTAGGGACAACAAAACTGCCATCGGCTGGACTTTAGCCGACATTAAAGGTATTAGTCCATCAACATGCATGCACGGTATATTGTTAGAAGATGGAGCTAAACCAACCAGAGAGTCACAAAGGAGACTAAACCCTCCTATGATGGAAGTAGTAAAAGCTAAAGGTGAGAAAGTTCCTACTAGAGTGCAAAATGGTTGGAGAGTCTGTTAGACTACAGGAAACTTAATGCATCAACTAGAAAAGACCATTTTCCCCTTCCTTTCATGGATCAAATGTTAGAACGTTTATCTAATCGTTCTCATTATTGTTTCCTTGATGGTTATTTTGGATATTTTCAAATTGCTATTGCCCCAAAAGACCAAGGTAAGACTACTTTTACTTGCCCATTTGGTACTTATGCTTATAGAAGAATGTCTTTTGGTTTATGCAATGCACCTGCTACTTTTCAAAGATGCATGATGTCCTTATTTTCTGATTTTGTCACGAATATCATTGAAATTTTCATGGATGATTTTACTGTCTATGGAAATTCATTTGATTCATGTTTAGAAAATTTGGAACTTGTGCTTAAACGGTGTGTTGAAACTAACCTTGTTCTCAATTATGAAAAGTGTCATTTTATGGTAGAACAAGGAATTGTTTTAGGGCATGTAGTTTCACCACAAGGACTGGCTGTTGACAAAGCAAATATTGATGTGATTAAATCTATTCCTTATCCTTCTACGGTAAGAGAGGTAAGATCCTTGACGAAGCCTGTCGTACGGCTCTCAAATTTAAACCTAACAATTCCTATGTAGATAGGGAAAGTAGGGATCGAATCCACAGAGATTTGTCAACTCTTAAATTAAAATCGTTAATCGGAAAAGGTTTGGACGGTTTTTTGGTATTTTGAGAATAAGGAAATGACAACAATTAAAATAAATATTTTTGAGGTTTTGGATTTTGTAAACAGAATTAAAACGAAATTTGGAATACAAATGATATAAAAAGCGTTAGTAAGGAACTAGTATCAAGTTATATTTTTCATGGGATTAATCATAGATAGATACATTATTAAGTAGTTGGTTTTAGAATCCCGATCAGCTCAGACAGATTCATATCCTTACAAAATAGATTAATCCCGATCAGCTCAGACAGATTAATCACTAATTTAATTAAACACCACTACCAACCAGCGTGTATAGGATGCTCAATCAAATTTCATTAAACAAATAAGGCATCACCAACATTAAATCGTATATAACAATCAGCTTAATTATATACAATTTAAATTATATAATTCCGCTACTAATTTAATTAAGCCAAGAGCTGCAACTCAATTAAACTAGTAGATGCTACTTAAATTATTAATACAAGATTAATAATCCTAGCTATATAATCACATTCATTAACTAGATTGTCAATCCAATTAATTTACATAATTATATTGGTTAAAACAGGAATTATATAAATACTTAATTAATATATATAAGTATATTAAATAAATACACACATATATATATAGAAAGAAATATTGGATTTATATTAACTAAAGAAATTAGGCGGTTCAACCGGCCATTTAAATAAATTAAACAAAAAGTATGGAGGCTTGGCCTTCCATAAAAAAAAGAATTAAAGACATAAAAATATATTAAACTAGTTAGGAGGTTCGGCCTTCTACATAAAATAAAAGACATAAAAGTAAATTAAACTAATAGGTGGCTCGGCCATCCATTTGCGATATTTAAAGTGCATAAAGCAAAATAAATAAAGACTAGACGGGTAAACCGACCATAAGTCTAGTTAAATAAATCCAAATAGAAATTAAGTATAAAGAAAATTATCTCATAATCCCATTTATTAATAACTTAACACATATCCTTGCTAACAAAAGAAAACTACTCACAATACATATTTAATAAATATAAGATGAAATTTATAAACATTAGAAAGAAAATTTGAAAGATAAACTCCCCGGAAATATTGAAATTATCCGGACAGAATTTCTTTACTAAATATTACAAAAAGCCTTGAAATATTATTCTAAAAAATCTGGAAAATATACTAAGATGAAGACAATAATAAAAGAAATAAATTGCAAAAGAAATGGAGAAGATTGGAGCTAAATTGGTGTCTAAATCATAAAAATAAGCTCCCTATTTATAGCCACAAAAATCAGGGGCAAAATGGTCATTTTGCACCCCAAAGTCTTGAAAATGTAGTTGGTGGCCTAATTTCCCCAACTTCGCCACATGTCGCATCCTCATTGGTCCAAGTTGCGGCTTCTAGAAGCACCACTTGTCATCTTCTGATTGCGCCACGTCATCGGATGACATAGATTTTTATTTTTTTATTTTTTATTTTATTTTTTTATCTTCTCCAACATTTCTTCATCTTCTTCTTTTTATCTCCATAATAAACTAAAATACACTGAAAAACTTACAAACAAAGAAATAGAAAGGAAACATGAAATATATCCATTAAATAACATAATTAACCGATTTTCAAACAAAATATAGTTATTAAATAACATAAAAATCAGTTAATTTATGAGTACATCAAATTCCCCCACACTATCTCTTTGCTTGCCCTCAAGCAAAATATAAACACACAATATACAAGTATAAATAACTTAAACAAGATTAATAAGGTAACGAAGTGTTATATAAATTTCAATACAACTTTCACAATTAACCCCTTTTTTATTTGAAAAGAAATTGTGTTTGTGTGCTTGAATATCATTACAAGTTTAACATTAATATTCAAAGTTAACAAAATGTGACTGTGAAAAACATAAAACCCTGAATAAATTTTTTTTTTTATTTTTAAACATGCTATCAGTTTAATGAAAGGATAATAACAAAGTCACTATGTAAATAAAAATACATTCTTAGTTTCTCAACACAACTTATAAGCTTGTAAACTCACATATTCTCCACTAATCATGAAGATTTTGGTCGATCTGGGTCAAATAGGACTTTTAGTCTTGTAATGTTAAGCTCGGGATTTGGTTACAATCGAAAGATAGGGATATACAAAATATTTCAAGAGTTTAAATTGAAAATGAATTACCACCTCTTGAAGAAAACCTTAGCCATGATATCTCTTCATTTTTCACACTTTTCTATTTTCTTTTTCTTTTTTCTTTTTTTCTTTCTTTTTCTTCTCTTTTTCTCTTTTTATTTTATTTTATTTTTTTTTTTACCTTTCGATTTTTTTTTGGCAATATCTCGTAATCCTTTATCAGCAGTGTTCATAGCTTTTCTATACAGATTAACACATGGTAATACATTCTCAATAAAATATTTGGATAGAAAAGTAATAAACGAGGCTAATTATCAAAGAAATTAAATGGTAATGAAACCATTCATACATGTTGGCTCAAAGTAGGATCGAGGGATATATATAAGTATGGTTCGTTTAGAAAGGCTCAAACTATCAAAGAAGGTCTTATGTCATCCCCAAATCAACCAAGATCTTATTTAAATTTCGTCTCAAACAAGTGAAAGAACAAGTTATAGTGTGTAGAGAGTGACCTTAAATGTACTAAAACACATAGTAAACTTACATTATCATCAAGTCAAAATACTAATGTTTTTAACTCTGGGTTTCATAACATAAAACATTTAGTCACATTAGTTAAATAAGAATATTTTTGTCAAATTGCTAAGATATTCAATTGATTTATTCGAAAAAAAAATTTACAGAAAGGGGTACAATTATAAAATGACTGAAAAGTGATTGATGGACCTTCCATAGTAACGACTTCAAAAGTGATTCTGTTACACACTAAAAAGAAAACAAACAAATAAAACAAAATCAAGGAAGAAACAAATAAAAACAAGTAGTTGTGATTGTGGCTCACATCTTCCTCTGGTTTTACGTCCAGTAACGGTTTCAAACACCTTCTATGAGTCGGGGGTATGCTGCTCATCCAGCTTTCTTAAAAACTGGCAAACGGGATCGTTTAAATTCAGATACGAAGAGTGTACCGGAGTTGTTCAATTTTGAATTGTTTCCATAACCCGAGAATTTCCATTTGAACGTATCCACTAGAATGCGAATCAAGAGTCAATTTGATATCATCTAATGACTCTTTACTCAGTCCATTCTTAATGAAAGCAATTTTGTCTTCTCGATTATCGGATAAATACCCAAGTGAACGACAACTGGTATCACAGTTCCATCTAGCACATTTATAACAGACTCATTCTTTTACCTCTCCGTTTCTTTGCATAACTACTCTTCCCCAACCCAGGTGGACGTTTGGGAAAAGCTGGATGTTCACCACTAATTCGGACCTTAGCTTCAATTATCCACCTAATATCCTCAGGCATTCCAATGGATACTAGTAATTTCATACGCTCCAATCTCATCAGATAGATTTTTCTCAAATAATTAATAGGGAGCAATGAATAATATCTTCTCATTTTCATTAACGAATCATCCATTATGTAACAAAGAGATAGAAAGAAAGAAGGGATGGAAAGACAAACTGAAATGTAAAAAGGAAAGAAATACCTTGCAGATGAAATTACTCTTGAAAGGAAATTAGCAGAAATCGTTTGGTGATTCTTTCAACAATTAAGCAGGCTATTTAAAGCCGTGTTTAATCACTGTTGGACATTTAATTAACTTAAATACGCCATCTTTCAGTATTCGAGAAGACGCGTATTCAACAATTTCTGCTAGGCCTGCAAGCTAAAAAGTGAAAAAGGAAAATCAAACAATTCAAAAGTATTTAAGAAAGCGATGGGTTGCCTCCCACACAGCGCCCTTGTTTAACGTCTTAGACTCGACGAGCACAGATTTCAATTCCTTTATGGTGGTGGGTCTTCAAAAGCAATGGAATCGATAATTTGTCCGACAAATCCTTCATGAAAAGGTTTCAGGAGATGACCGTTCACTTTAAAAATTTTGCTCGTTTGAAGACTTTTTATCTCCACTGACCCATGATTAAAGATATTAATGATAACAAATGGGCCAATCCACCTTGACTTTAGCTTTCCTGGAAACAGTTTCAGACGAGAATTATAGAGTAGAACCTTATCACCAATATTGAAATTTTTCCTTGAAAGATTTTTGTCATGGTAATATTTCATCTTTTCTTTTGCAATCCAGGAATTAACATATGCATCATTTCTAATCTCTTCTAGTTCTTGAATCTGCAGTTTTCGATTAGATTGTGCATCATCAAGATTAAGATGACATTGTTTAATGGCCCAAAATGCCTTATGTTCTAATTCCACAGGTAGATGACAGGCTTTACCATAAACCAATCTAAATGGTGACATACCAATAGGGGTTTTGAATGCTGTTCTGTACGCCCAAAGAGCATCTCCCAATCGAAGGCTCCAGTCTTTCCTATTAGGATTGACTACTTTAGCTAGAATAGACTTAATTTCCCTGTTAGAGATTTCAGCAAGTCCATTTGTTTGAGGATGATAGGCAGTAGAAACCTTATGAGAAACATGATATTTTTTAAACAGAGTATTTCCAAAAGACGAAGGAAAAGGTCCCATGAAATCAATACCCCATACATCAAAAAGTTCACAAACTAAGATAGTTTTCAAAGGCATTTCATCTCTCTTGGATATATTACCAACTCTTTGACATTCATTGCAAGATTTAACAAAGTAATATGCATCTTTGTTAAGAGTAGGCCAATAAAATCCACTTTCCATAATTTTTCTAGCAGTTCGTTTTGGTCCAAAATGACCTCCACATTCAAAGGTATGATAAAAATTCAATATGGATTGAATTTCGTTATTTGGAACACATTTGCCTATGACATTGTCTGCGCAGCTTTTGAAAAGGTAGGGGTCATCCCAAAGGTAGTGTTTTGAGTCATTCCTAATTTTATCCTTTTGAGGCTTAGATAAATGATTTGGAAATACTTTGGTAACAATATAATTAACCATATCAGCATACCAAGGTATAATTCCATGCAATGCATAAAGATGCTCATCAGGAAATAAATCAGAGATAGGAGATACTTCCCCGTCATATGTCAGTCGACTCAAATGATCAGCAACAAGATTCTCTGCTCCCTTCTTATCTCGGATTTCAAGGTCAAATTCCTGGAGTAAGAGAATCCATCTGAGTAGTCTTGGTTTAGACTCCTTTTTTAACAGGTACTTTAGAGCTGCATGATCTGAATAAGCCATCACTTTTGTTCCCAACAGATAAGATCTATGGTATAATAACAGAATAGAGTTCCTTCTCAGTTATGGTATAATTGCATTGGACATCATCAAGTAATTTAGATGCATAATATATCACATGAGGAACTTTATCTATTTTCTGACCTAGAACAGCTCCAACTGCTTTGTCACTAGCATCACACATTATTTCAAAAGGAAAATTCCAATTAAGGGGTTGAATGATAGGTGATGAAATCAATTTCTCTTTCAACAGTTTAAATGCATGTTTACAACCTTCATCAAAATTGAATTTTTGTTCTTTTTGTAATAGCTTGCACAAAGGTTGAACAGTTTTAGAGAAATCCTTAATAAACCTTCTATAGAATCCAGCATGGCCTAAAAAAGATCTTACCTCTCTTACCGTAGAAGGATAAGGAATAGATTTAATCACATCAATCTTGGCTTTGTCAACAGCCAATCCTTTTGGTGAAACTATGTGCCCTAAAACAATTCATTGTTCTACCATAAAATGACACTTTTCATAATTGAGAACAAGGTTAGTTTCAACACAACGTTTAAGCACAAGTTCCAGATTTTCTAAACATGAATCAAATGAATTTCCATAGACAGTGACATCATCCATGAAAATTTCAATAATATTCGTGACAAAATCAGAAAATAAGGACATCATGCATCTTTGAAAGGTAGCAGGTGCATTGCATAGACCAAAAGGCATTATTCTATAAGTATAAGTACCAAATGGGCATGTAAAAGTAGTCTTACCTTGGTCTTCTAGGGCAATAGCAATCTAAAAATAACCAGAATAACCATCAAGGAAACAGTAATGAGAACGACCAGATAGACGTTCTAACATTTGATCCATGAAAGGAAGGGGAAAATGGTCTTTCCTAGTCGATGCATTAAGTTTCCTGTAGTCTATGCAGACTCTCCAACCATTTTGCACTCTAGTAGGAACTTTCTCACCTTCAGAGTTATCCACAATAGTTATTCCATTTTTCTTTGGAACAACATGTACGGAACTTACCCAATGTGAATCTGTGATTGGGTAGATGATACGAGCATCAAGAAGTTTTAGAATTTCAGCTTTTACTACTTCCATCATAGGAGGGTTTAGTCTCCTTTGTGACTCTCTAGTTGGTTTGGCTCCATCTTCTAACAATATACCGTGCATGCATGTTGATGGACTAATACCTTTAATGTCGGCTAAAGTCCAGCCGATGGCAGTTTTGTTGTCCCTAAGCACAGAAACTAACCTATCTTCTTGGGAAGATGAGAGATTGTTAGCAATAATAATAGGTAAAGCATTACTTTCACTCAAATATGCATATTTCAAATGAGAAGGTAAAGCTTTAAGCTCAAGTGACGGGGGACAAACAACAGATGGTAAGATTTTATCATGTGAGCTCGGTAATGCAATTTTAGAATTACTAACAGGACATGCAGATAAATCCTTGACAGCTTGTTTGAGTTCATTGTCACATTCTACAGATAAAGTGTCAAGAACATTTTCATCTATGCTCAAGTTCATAATGGATTGAATTATTTCAGTGTAGCTCAAATCAAAAATATCTTCAATAAGTGGATCTATAATATCCACAACAGAAACTGTAGAACATTCATCAGAAGGGTACTTCATGGCATCAAATATGTTAAAAGAAATTTTATCACCATCAAATTCCATTGATAAAGTACCTTCATTTACATCAATTTTAGTTCTAGCAGTTTTCAAAAATGGTCTACCTAACAGAATAGGTGACTGTGATGAACAAGTATTTTGGCTATCCTCAGTTTTCAAAATGTAAAAATCTGCAGGGAATACTAAATCATTTACTTTAACCTGTACATCTTCTATTACTCCTTCTGGATAAGCCACAGACCTATCAGCTAACTGAATAACAATTCTAGTAGGCTTCATTGGTCCCAAATTTAAAGAGTTATAGATTGTATTAGGCATGACATTAATAGATGCTCCTAAATCTAGCATACAACCTGAGACTACCTTATCACCAATTGTACAAGGGATAGCGAACATACCTGGATCTTTCTGCTTTGGAGGAAGTTTTTGTTGGAGAACAGCAGACACACATTCCCCCACACTGATTCTCTCGTTACCTTTAAGCTTCTTCTTGTTGGTACAAAGTTCTTTTAGGAACTTAGCATAACGAGGAATCTGTCTTATTGCATCCAAAAGAGGAATGTTGACTTCAACTTTCTTGAAGATCTCCAGAACATCTATTTCTTCCTCATCTTTCTTGTTCTTAGTTAACCTATTAGGGAAATGAGGACTCACCTTGGGAATAGAAGAAGAAGATTCTCTTATCTGAGGAACTTTGTCTGAAGATTCTCCTATCTGGGAATAGGTGATTTCTCTGTGCCTTTATTTTTCTCTGGTCTCTTGGATTCTTCCAACACTTTACCACTTCTTAATGTTACGGCACTAGCATTCTCTCTGGAATTGAGTGGTTGTGATGGAAGTTTATTGAAAAGTTGTGTTTTCAATTGACCTAACTCAGAAGCCATTTGTCCTACCTGATTCTCCAAGATGTGAATGCTGGACTTTGTATCCTTTTGGAGGACATGGTATCTCTCTGAAAAGATATAGAACTTGAGGCTAGAGATTTTACCATATCTTCTAAAGGCATACTCTGTTGTTGGTTCTGAGGAGGTTGAGGAGGATTTTGGTGTTGATTAGGAACAAAACCTGGTGGGTTCATTGGTGGCCTAACCCCTTGGTTACTCCATCTAAAGTTAGGATGGTCTCTCCACCCTGCATTGTATGTGTTGGAGAATGGATTGTGTCTTCTCTGAGGTTGGTTCTGAAAATTACCCATGGCATTGGCTTGTTCCTCTTGAAATAGTGTAGGACAAGAATCTGTAGGATGGTCATTGCCTAAACAAATTCCACATGCTTTTACTGGTGCATTGATTCTTTTCCCAACTAATTGACCAACTAAATTGGTAAGATTATCTAGTCTTTGCTCAATTTGTGTAGATGATGATGATGATGATGCATCTACTTCATTTACCTTTCTTACGGTATCATTCCTGGTGTTAAAAGATTGTGAATTAGCAGCCATGTTAGCTATTAATTCACGTGCAGCTTGTGGGGTTTTATCTGAAAGAGCACCACCACTAGCAGCATCAATAGTCATCCTGTCATAAGAAATCAAACCCTCATAAAAATATTGAATTAATAATTGTTCAGGTATTTGATGATGAGGACAACTAGCACATAATCTTTTAAATCTTTCCCAATATTCATACAATGTTTCACCAGTTTGTTGTCTTATGCCACTTATGTCCTTTCGGACTGTTGCAGTTCTAGATGCAGGATAATATTTAGCTAGGAAAGCTCTTTGCATACCAGTCCAATCTTGAATAGATCCCGAAGGCAAATCATATAACCAATCTTTTGCACTATTTTGTAAGCTAAAAGGAAAAGAACGCAGTTTAATCACTTCATCTCTTGTTCCTTCTTGTTTCAAATTAGAGCAAATAACATGAAATTCCTTAATGTGCCTAAGTGGATCTTCTCCAGGTAATCCATTAAATGTTGGCAAACATTGTATAAAACCAGTATGCATTTTAAAATTAGCATCAACTTGTGGAAAAATAATGCATAAAGGTTGTTCATCAAGAGTAGGAGCAGTGAGTTCTTTTAGAGATCTTTGATTCAAAGCCATATTAAAAAGATGAGCAGGAAGAATATCACCAGAAATAAGTTGGGTATCCGGTTGATTTTCTGCTTTTCCTTCTTCAAGATCCGTAGCTTGTTCTTTGAACTCAGCTGGTGTTTTACTCCTTTGTTCTTCCCCGGTGATCTTACCATTTCTTAAGTGCATACAACAATGAACTTGTTGTCTAGTGTCACCAAATGAATGAAATTTGTAACAAAATAAAAAGATTAACAATTTTAATAAAAGAAATTAAAACAAATCCCCGGCAGCGACGCCAAAATTTGACGAAGTCTGTCGTACGGCTCTCAAATTTAAACCTAACAATTCCTATGTAGATAGGGAAAGTAGGGATCGAATCCATAGAGATTTGTCAACTCTTAAATTAAAATCATTAATCGGAAAGGGTTTGGGGGGTTTTTGGTATTTTGAGAATAGAATTAAAAAGGAATTTGGAATATAAATGATATAAAAAAAGCGTTAGTAAGGAATTAGTATCAAGTTATATTTTTCATGGGATTAATCATAGATCAAGACATTATTAAGTAGTTGGTTTTAGAATCCCGATCAACTCAGACAAATTCCTATCCTTACAAATTAGATTAATCCCGATCAGCTCAGACAGATTAATCTCTAATTTAATTAAACACCACTACCAACTAGCGTGTATAGGATGCTCAATCAAATTACATTAAGTAAATAAGGCGTCACCAACATTAAATTGTATATAACAATCAGCTTAATTATATACAATTTAAATTATATAATTCCACTACTAATTTAATTAAGCCAAGAGCTGCAACTCAATTAAATTAGTAGATGCCACTTGAATCATTAATACAAGATTAATAATCCTAGCTATATAATCACGTTTATTAACTAGATTGTCAATCTAATTAATTCACATAATTATATTAATTAAAACAGGAATTACATAAATACTTAATTAATATATATATATAAGTATATTAAATTAATATACAAATATATATATATATATATATATAAAGAAAGATTGGATTTATATTAACTAAACAAATTAGGCGGTTCAACCGGCCATTTAAATAAATTAAACTAAAAGTATGGAGGCTCGGCCTTCCATAAAAAAGAAAATAAAAGACATAAAAGTAAATTAAACTAATAGGTGGCTCAGCCATCCATTTGCGATATTTAAAGTGCATAAAGCAAAATAAATAAAGACTAGGCGGGTAAACCGACCATAAGTCCAGTTAAATAAATCCAAATAGAAATTAAGTACAAAGAAAATTATCTCATAATCCCATTTATTAATAACTTAACTATCCTTGCTAACAAAAGGAAATTACTCACAATCCATATTTAATAAATATAAGATGAAATTTATAAAAATTAGAATGAAAATTTGAAAGAAATACTCCCCGAAAATATTGAAATTATCCGGACATAATTTCTTTACTAAATTTTACAAAAAGACTTGAAAAACTATTCTAAAAATTTTAGAAATTATATTAATATGAAGATAATAATAAAAAAAAAAATTACAAAAGAAATGAAGAAGATTGTAGCTAAATTGGTGTCCCTAATGAGAAATGAAGCTAGCATATTTATAGGGAAATTTGTAGGGGTAAAATGGTCATTTTGACTTCCGGGTACTGTAGCAGGTTGACTTGTTGACTTTGACCAGCTGACGGATACTGTTCATGAAGTAAGCAATGATGTCATCATCGACGGTGGTACTGTTCACCGGAGTTACTGTTCATCGAATTTTTTTTTATTTATTTATTTTTCATCTTCACTTCTTCTTCTTTTTATCTCCAAAATATACTAAAATACACTGAAAAACTTATAAACAAAGAAATAGAAAGTAAATGTGAAATATATCAATTAAATGACACAATTAACCGATTTTTAAACAAAATATAGTCATTAAATAGTATAAAAATCAGTTAATTTATAAGTACATCATCAGTCGACTCAAATGATTAGCAACAAGATTCTCTGTTCCCTTCTTATCTCGGATTTCAATGTCAAATTCCTGTAGTAAGAGAATCCATCTGAGTAGTCTTGGTTTAAACTCCTTCTTTGAGAGGTACTTTAGAGCTGCATGATCTGAATAAACAATCACTTTTGTTCCTAACAGATAAGATCTAAATTTTTCTAGAGCAAAAATAACAGAGTAGAGTTCCTTCTCAGTTGTGGTATAATTGCATTGGGCATCATCAAGTAATTTAGATGCATAATATATCAAATGAGGAACTTTATCTATTTTCTGACCTAAAACAGCTCCAATCGCTTTGTCACTAGCATCACACATTATCTCAAAAGGAAAATTCCAATTAGAGGGTTGAATGATAGGTGATGAAATCAATTTCTCTTTCAATAGTTTAAATACATGTTTACAACCTTCATCAAAATTGAATTTATGTTCTTTTTGTAATAGCTTGCACAAAGGTTGAACAGTTTTAGAGAAATCCTTAATAAACCTTCTATAGAATCCAGCATGGCCTAAGAAGGATCTTACCTCTCTTACCGTTGAAGGATAAGGAATAGATTTAATCACATCAATCTTGGCTTTGTCAACAGCCAACCCTTTTGGTGAAACTATGTGCCCTAAAACAATTCATTGTTCTACCATAAAATGACACTTTTCATAATTGAGAACAAAGTTAGTTTCAACACACCGTTTAAGCACAAGTTCCAGATTTTCTAAACATGAATCAAATGAATTTCCATAGACAGTGAAATCATCCATGAAAATTTCAATAATATTCGTGACAAAATCAGAAAATAAGGACATCATGCATCTTTGAAATGTAGCAGGTGCCTTGCATAGACCAAAAAGCATTCTTCTATAAGCATAAGTACCGAATGGGCATGTAAAAGTAGTCTTACCTTGGTCTTTTGGGGCAATAGCAACTTGGGACAATAATGAGAACGACCAGATAGACGTTCTAACATTTGATCCATGAAAGGAAGGGGAAAATGGTCTTTCCTAGTTGATGCATTAAGTTTTCTGTAGTCTATGCAGACTCTCCAACTGTTTGGCACTCTAGTAGGAACTTTCTCACTTTCAGAGTTTTTCATATTGTTATTCCATTTTTCTTTGGAACAACATGTACAAGACTTACTCAATGTGAATCTGTGATTGGATAGATGACACCAGCATCAAGAAGTTTTAGAATTTCAGCTTTTACTACTTGCATCATAGGAGGGTTTAGTCTCCTTTGTGACTCTCTGGTTGGCTTAGCTCCATCTTCTAACAATATACAGTGCATGCATGTTGATGGACTAATACCTTTAATGTTGGCTAAAGTCCAGCCGATGACTGTCTTGTTATCCCTAAGCACAAAAACTAACCTCTCTTCTTGCCTCTCTTCTTGGGAAGATGAGAGATTGTTAGCAATAATAACATGTAAAACACTACCTTCACTCAAATATGCATATTTCAAATGAGAAGGTAAAACTTTGCTCAAGTGATGGGGGACAAACAACAGATGATAAAATTTTATCATGTGAGCTAGGTAATGCAATTTTTGAATTACTAACAGGTTGATAAATCCTTGATAGCTTGATTGAATTCATTGTCACATTTCACAGATAAAGTGTCAAGAACATTTTCATCTATGCTCAAGTTCATAATGGATTGCATCATTTTAGTGTAGCTCAAATCAAATATATTTTCAATAAGTGGATCTATAATATCCACAACAGAAACTGTAGAACATTCTTCAGAAAGGTACTTCATGGCATCAAATATGTTAAAAGAAATTTTATCAGCATCTAAGTCCATTGATAAAGTACCTTAATTAACATCAATCTTATTTCTAGCAGTTTTCAGAAATGGTCTATCTAACAGAATAGGCGACTGTGATGAACAAGTATTTTGACTATCCTTAGTTTTCAAAATGTATAAATCTACAGGAATTACTTTTACCTGTACATCTTCTATTACTTATTCTGGATAAGCCACAGATATATCAACTAACTGAATAAAAATTCTAATAGGCTTCATTGGTCTCAAATTTAAAGAGTTATAGATTGTATAAGATATGACATTAATAGAGGCTCCTAAATCTAACATACAACCTAAGATTACCTTATCACCAATTGTATAAGGGATAACGAATATACCTGGATCTTTTTTCTTTGGAGGAAGTTTCTGTTGGAGAACAGCAAACACACATTCCCCCACACTGATTCTCTCGTTACCTTTAAGTTTCTTCTTGTTGGTACAAAGTTATTTTAGGAACTTTTCATATCCTTACAAATTATATTAATCTCTAATTTAATTAAATATCACTACCAACCAACGTGAATAGAATGCTCAATCAAATTGCATTAAGTAAATAAGTCATCACCAACATTAAATGGTATATAACAATTAGTTTCAAATATATACAATTTAAATTATATAATTCCGCTACTAATTTAATTAAATAAAGAGTTGCAACTCAATTAAATTATGAGATGCTACTTGAATCATTAATACAAGATTAATAATCCTAATTATATAATCATATTTATTAACTAGATTGTCAATCCAATTAATTCACACAATTATATTAATTAAAACAAGAATTATATAAATACTTAATTAATATTTATATATATTTCTATAAAGAAAGATTGAATTATATTAACTAAATAAATTAGACGGTTCAACCAGTCATTTAAATAAATTAATCTAAAAATATGGAGGTTCAACCTTCCATAGAAAATAAATAAATTTATAAAAAAAGAAATAAAAGACATAAAAAGAAATTAAACTAATTAGGTGGTTTGACCAACCATTTGTGATATTAAAGTGTATAAAATAAAATTAATAAAGACTAGTCGGATAAACCGACCTTAAATCCAGTTAATTAAATCCAAATAAAAATTAAGCACGAAGAAATTATCTCATAATTCCATTTATTAATAACTTAACACATATCCTTATTCACAAAAGAAAATTACTCACAATACATATTTAATAAATATAAGATGATATATATAAAAATTGAAAAGAAAACTTGAAATGGAAATTATTTGGACAAAATTTATTTCCTAAATATTACAAAAAGATTTGAAAAATTATTCTAAAAATTCTAGAAACTATATTAACATGAAGATAACAATTAAAGAAAGAGATCGCAAAAAGAAATAAGGTTATTAATTAGAGTTATGTTCTCCAAAGCATAATGAGTTTAGATTTTACCATAATATAAAGAGTCAGTTTAATCCCATTGACTGTGAAACAATATATGACTCCTCATTCTTGCTCTTGGTTAGAACCCAACTTCTGGCTAATCTCCGATGGAATATTCAGTCGGTAATCCATCCAAAACCTTAGTCAGAGATGGATTACCGATGGAAATGTCCGTTGAAAATAATGATTTTTCCTGTAGTGAAGGTTGATCTTGGGATTTGAATATCTTATTTGTCTAACAAGATTTACGGATCTTGGGATATTATTTGATCATTTACCAAAATCAAGTATAATCCAACAGCAACTCCCATGTCTCATTTTCCTCTAATGTTGTGATCTCCTTGTGCATTGCTTCCCACCAGCATGCATGTTTTAAAGGCTGAGAAAAATGTTTAGGCTCATCATGGTGAATGATGCCCGAGAGAAATGCCTTGTGTCTTGATAAAAAATTTCTGTAAGAAATATATTGTGAAAGAGGATATACCTTCGAATGGTCTGACTGAGTGGGAAAATGCTGCAACAAATGTAGTTGGGAGTTCTGTGATGTAATCTGCAAGATATGTTGGCCTTCTTAGGGGTCTTTCACTCATCCTTCAGTTTTGTTCTTCCTCTTGCTGAATTTTTTCCCCCATTTTGCTGAATTCGATCAATTTCCCTTTCCTGTAACTCTAACTCCTTCCCAATCTGATTATTTGCAAACAAGGGGAGCAGGCCAAAAAACCGTTTCTGCCCATGAAAAAAAAGAAGAAAGAAAACTACAAAGGCTAAAAGAGATAATCAGAAACCAACAAAAAACTAAGGCTAGAAAAACTCAACCAGCTCATATGTATTGAGGTTAGGTATGATTTGGAATTGATGTATTATTTGGATATCTTGTTAACTTACGGGAGATTGAAATTTGAAGATGAGTATCGTTTTTTTGTTTTGGAAGGAGATGAGTATCTTGTTACATTGTATGGGTTTGTAATAATTTCCTATTCAATATATATATATATATATATATATATTTATTATGATTTGGAATGGAATGTATTGTAAAGCGATCAATTGATCAATTAGTATTAATTTCTACAGTTTAGATTGATGATTCTATGCCCAAATTATTGAAAGATTGTCATTGAATTTTGATATTGAGATTGTGTTGGTTTGATTGATCTATATCTATTCCTCTACTGCAATGCTTTGTTCTTATATAAATTCATTTTCTTCTTTTAGGAATAAGAAAACAATATTGTGCAAAAGAAGGTCATTTCTCAAATCTCTAGTTGCACAAAGTCTAATTTTAAAAGAAACAAGAAGCACATTTTTATTCATGATGTAACAGAGAATCCTTTCCATACATTGGGAGCACAAACAACCGCTAGAAAGCCTATAGACTATACTTTAGTAGCAACCGTCTTTCTTTCTTAATTAAAGTAACCTGTACGTGTCCAAATTGAGGAACAGTTTGGGTTTTAACTATAGCATCATAGCCCCTCAAAAAAGGAAAAACTATAGCATCATAAGTAACTTCTGAATAACTTATTCAACAAACCAAGAATGCTTATTTTCAATCTTCAAATTTGGCATCCAAATTCAACTCGGATGACGCCTTCATTTTGCCTTCTCTGAGATTTGAACGTGCAATCCATTTGGGAATAGCAGGCCAGGTTTTCGAATGGTGTTCCCTTCTTGAGTTATCACCCATCTGAAGAATAGAAGATTTTTATGTTTAGTTATTCAGTTATTATGGTGAAGCCAAGGAAGTTGAAAACGTTACATGAGCAAAAGGGATACCTATACTTAGTGACCAAATGATGAAGAAATATGGCCATTTGTAACTTCGCAAAATCAGCTCCAACACAAAGCCTCATACCCCCACCAAAAGCCATGAAATTCTTTGATGCCGAATGCAATTCTTGGCCCTTTTCACAAGTACAAAAATGTTAATTCTAGGCATAGTTCAATGGATTTGTCCTGATATTATTAATTTTCTTTTGAGTATTTGTGGAAAACTTTATTACCTCCCAACGCCAAGGATTAAATGCAAGGGGATCCTCGTACTTATCAGGATTCATATGGACAGAAGAAGGACAGACCATGAGTGTCCAGCCTTCTGGAATTGTGTATCCTGTGAAATATTCAATATGTTTTTCAGAGATTTACTTAAAAAAGATTATATTGTAATCCCAGTTGAATTCATAATCAAAAGGAAGACTTACCCTTTATCTCGACTTCCTTCATTACTTTCCTGAAAATCCCAGGGGCAATATTGGCTAGCCTAACTGTTTCGTTTATTATCTGCATGCAACAGATGTATAAAAGTCATTGATTTGTATTTATAATAAAACCAGGGTAGGATTTGAATGACGCATTTAGGAATGATGAACTTAAGCCTATCTCACCATATGGGTAAAAGTCATTGATTTGTATTCCTTCCATGTAATAGGAGACCCTTCAATTTCTCGGTTCTTAAGAATTGCCTCATGTTCCCTCTGAAATGTGTAAAGTTCAAAAATTAGTTTACATAAAAACTAGAAATTATATCTTTAAATGCTTTAGAATATATATGTGGTTACGTCACAAACCAATAGTTCAGCCAGGACTGCAGGATGTTCAGAGAGATACTTCATGCCCAATGTCATGGCCGTAGAAGTTGTTTCGTGAGAAGCAAATAGGAGCAAAAAAACCAAATCCAGTGCAATTTCTTCATTTAAAAATGATTCTTTGCTATCTACTTCCGCAAGCACAGCATCCACAAAATCATTATGCTTTTCCATGGAAAGGCGCCTCTCGTTGAATATATCTTTAATCACCTTCATCGCCTTTTTACGCCCCTGAAAGAAGAAAAATTTGCTTCAGTTTGTTACCATGCATCCTTAATTACTCCATATAAAACGTTGAAAATGATCACATAAATGAAATTACGTACTTGGATGCATGCATAGAAAGCTGTCCCGGGAAAGTACAAAGGAAACGAGATAAAGCCATCCAAGAAGGCTTTGTAGCAATCTCTCAAATTCTTTGATGCTTTCTTCTCATCATAGGTTAGTATCTTCCTTGCTGCAAGTGTAAATACCATCTGTAGAAAGAAAATTGTCTTTGTCAAATAAGAATCCAGAATGTACATATATATCCTAGAAATAATTGAAGCTTAATTAACCTCAGCAGTGGCATCTTTTGCATCTAGGTCAGCGATGCTAGCCCAAGAATGGAGATGTTGTTGAGTGTTTTGATCCATTTCAAACATCAATTTTTCTTTCAGGTTCTCGGGGCCAACAAGGCCTAAGATCAAATTCTTGAGGTATTTGTGGACGACACCGTGTTGGACAGCCATACTTTGCTTTCCAATTATTCTGTAGACACTCTCAGAATACCAACACTGAAAAATATTGCCTTCTTGTTGGAAAACATAGTAGTTGACTTCAGGGTCAGTTGATACTATCATTGGCTGACCAACTATACTTGTGCGAAATAAAGGACCATACCTAAAAAAGCCAGAACACAACGCATTATTATTATGAAAACATATGAATCAGCTTATCAAAAAAAAGAAAGAAAAGAAAACGTATGAATCGTATTTTAGTATTATCCAATGCAAAATGTTCAAACTAAAGTAATCGGGAAGAGATTTGATTATTTTTTTCACATTAAAGTTGACAATTGTTGGGATAATGAAGATAAATATATGATCATACTTTGAAACTCTCTTTCTAATGAAGAGTGGAACGTCATCTTTTGAATAAGGGGTAAAATAATCAATGGACTCGCCAATAATAGGTAATCCCATTGAACCAGGTGGCAATATGCCATTGCAGCTAGGGTTCCTCCACTTATAAACCCATCGAGAAATAAGTATCAATAGAAAGGTTGCCAAAGCTATAGCGAACACCATTTTTCAAGATGTTTGGGCAGCCTAAACAAGGATTTCTAAGAAACGGTGTAGACTAAAGAAATGGTGTAGTGGTGCAAAAGAACGGTGGAAAGAGAGCTTCTTATATAGATGTCTTTAGCTCGTGTAATACTGTAATAAATTCGAACAAGAAAGAAAAGTCCATTCCAATGGTCAGCAGAAATTTTATCAAGTGATGTGTGGGAAAGTGACATTATGTTGGGACGAACAAATTATTTCTTCCACATGTAACGTCTGGTATAACTTCAAGCTAAGTCTCTTTATTGCAACAAAGGGACATCAACTAGCAACTATTCATAGCTGGCTGAAATAGAAAAACCTCAAAATACGACAACAGCCACCAAATAAGAATTTCCCGTAGTAGTCAATTTATGCTCTTCCATTTTCCTTCAAAAACTGAATTACAAAGCATAATCTCTTTTGTTGCTAAGAGTGATCCACCACCTACCATATATATTATTAACACTATATTTTTTTTTGATTGCTAATTTGTCATAATCTAATTAGCCTCCAATGTTAGTACAGTTATCCTAGAGATAATTATTTGTACGATAATTGTTTATATATTAATAATATGGTATCTTAATTATTCTCTATTTATTATATTAATAAACATATTGATCTCTATAATTAAATTCTTGGAATGAATTCCTTTAATTAGTAAGAATGACAAAGGAGTTTAACAGTATGAAGCCACTATAACATTAACATAGGCATCTATTATTAATTTGTTTTTAAGTATATATATAAGAACTGATGAAATTAAGAATATGATAAATTTGTCAAGTCTAATACTTATCAACTTTTGTTGTCAGTACGAGAAACAGTTGTCTTCTTATACACTTGCAGTTTGCGGTCCAATGAAGGGAATTGATACTTTTATCATCTGAATGCGCTATTGTAAGAGAACTTTGACTGTAGTGGCAGATCTGATCCTCTGTGAGGCGTGCTGCGATGGAAGGGAGGACTCCTAGTCCAAATAATACAACGAACGAAATGCAATGTCCCGACAAGGACGGGTGAATTGAAATTGTAATTAGAAAACTATTTTTGTTTTATTTTTAAAAATGATAATTTTTTATTTGGTTAATAATTTTTTATTAATAATCAAAAGTTTGATATAATATTTTTTGAATTGCACAATAATAATAGAAATATAAAATATATAAAACGAGGAAACCTTAGATACGACAACAGCCAACAAATAAGAATTGCCACTAGCTAGTAGTCAATTTATGCAGTTCCATTGTCCTTCGAATGCTGAATAAGGGGCTACCTAACAGATTTTATTAGCCATAATGCTATGAGTGATCCACCACCATCCTATATATTATTAACACTATTTTACGATTGCTAATGTGTCATAGTGTATCCTCGAATGTTAGTATAGGTGTCTTAGAGATAATTATTTGTATGATAATTTTTGTATATTAATGATATGATATCTTAATTATTATCCAATTATTTTATTATTCTCCCCATTTGAAATGAATTTCACACATTTGACTTAATACAAAAATTAATTATTCTTTAATTTTAATGAAATTATTACATTATTTTTTATACTAATGAGATTAATTATGATATCATATGAATTAGTTATATTTAATCTCTTAAATGAAGAAAGTTATTAGTGAAACTATATAATAAATATTCCCTCAGTCATTTTCTATAAGTCGTTAGAAGCTTTCTTGCTTATTCCTATAAATCGTTTTACGAATTTTTAAGAATATTTTATTATATATTTTTAATATTACTCTTATTTATTATTATTTTTTTCTTATATTCAAAGAGAAACTTTATATTTTCTTCATCTATTTCTTATTCCCAAGACAAAAACTTTATTCTCTCTTCATTTATTTCTCCTCTCTTTTTTTTAATCTTAAAATAGACTAAATAAGGGTATTGTAAGAACTAAAATAATTCCTTAGTCTTTGTGAAATTCTTCTAACGACTTATAAAACGAAACGTGGAGAATATGTTTACTTTAAAAATATAAATATTCAATTTCGAAAATCTCAAAATGAAAATGTGAATATTCAATTTAAGAGGGAATGTGTAATAGGCATATTAAGTTATATAATTAAATATTTAGGATAATGTTTTTCATAAGCATCCATTAATTGTTCCTAGGCATAAATTTGATAAGGATATCATAAGGTGGTCAAGTCTAATATTTGTAATTGAATCTTGAGAATCACGTACAAAAGCAATTTGAAATTAATTGCCATATCATGCTTCGCCTTGTAGTTGTACAACGTAGATGTAAAGGACTTATTATTTATCAATATAAGTAAGTGATATCAAGAATTAAATTAAATATTAAAGTTGTGTAAATATATATAAAATATAAGGATTTTTGTGATAATATCTAAATATTAAAGATCTTTGTGTTCTGATCCTGTAAGAACAACATTTACAATTTTGGTAAGAATTTGTTCATATGGATATATAAATATTAAATATAGGTTTCTACAATACGAAGGTCTCTTAGAAGACGAAACAAAACATTAGTAATATTCTCAAAGCATGAGAGAGAGAGAGAGAGAGAGAGCCTTATAATCAAGCTCGTTTCATTTTTGTCCAGTTTCTTCTACTCTAAAGTTATGAATATTAAGTGCACACAATATTCCTTCACTCAATGTGTACTCATTTCTATAATATACTCACCTTGTCTAAAATTAAATATTTTCATATCTAAGATTTTTTAAAAAATAATAAATGAATATGCACATTTTAAACTTATTTTTATTTTTATGTGAAATTTCAATAAATAATTATAGTAGTTGAAGAATTTATATTTTATTAAGAGATGGAATGAACATGTTAACTACAATAATAATTTACTTATAAAAAGGACAAAAAATCATTAGTTTCGTGGTGCTGGCTGACAAGACGTGATCTATTTGGAACATGTAGCCTCGATTATCGAAGATGTCCTTCG
Source organism: Apocynum venetum (assembly GCA_019593545.1). Classification (NCBI taxonomy): domain Eukaryota; kingdom Viridiplantae; phylum Streptophyta; class Magnoliopsida; order Gentianales; family Apocynaceae; genus Apocynum; species Apocynum venetum. The sequence continues at coordinate 105,267 of SRSM01000685.1, read as the reverse complement.
TGTTTTTGTAATGTGTGGTTCCCACTTTTAGTTACATTGCAAATTAGACCTCATCAACTTTGAATCTAAATCAATTAATCGGAACCTTGACAAGATTTACGATTTATTAAAGTTTATGAATTGGTAATTTTTAATTTCAGTTTAAATTTTTTATTTTGATGAATCGTGAATCAACGATTCATGATCAGTTAAACCGGTAGTTCAAACCTTTTAAAAAAATTATATATATATATATATATAATTTTATTTGATAAGTTATATTTATTTTTTTTATACATTAATCTTATCATTAACTCTCCAGTTTAACATAATTATGTAAAACAAAAAATAAATTTTTAATCTTTTTAAATTTTAAATTTCAAATAAATCTCACCCATCTTTAATTTATTTTAATCATTTATGTTCCTTAATGGTATGATAATTTGTGTCTTGTGACTTGTGCACATTATTTTCTTAAACAAGCCGTGCCCAAACTAGTACGTTGTATTTTTTTTTTTTGTCATTTTAAATTATTTTTCTCAAAAAAAGAAAAAAAACTAAAATAAAATGGTTGAAATTTCAACAGTTTTAAAAAAAAACCTTATAAATTCTCTCTTTCAAATCAATTTTATTTACACATTTATCAAATATTAGTCTTATTTTCTCTCTACATTAGCATTATTCTAAGTTATCTTTCTCAAGTTCTCTCTAACCTCCTATTACATTTTTAGTTTGTCATTTTATATTTTCTCTTCAAATATGAAAAAAAAATGTCAGATTCAAGTAAGTCAAGGAACAATGAGAAGACTTCAATGGAATTTTCATTGCGTTCACGTTATCAATATTTTTACACAAATCAATTTACCACCCCAAGTGATTTTCAACCATCGACTCATTTTGAGTATCCCCAAACAATTGATTTTTCCATTTCTATCACTGGTATCGACGCCGACACTAGCATCGGTAACGACGTATTTGAAGTTGATGAAAATAATAGAGAAAAAAGTATTGGGCAACCCGAATTAGTATTTCACACCCAAGAAAGTCGTGTTTGAGGTACAGAGAAAATTAAAGCGCATAAATCTGATATTTTTAAAGAGCATTTCACAAAACAAGAACTTAGTGCCAGAGGAGGGCAATATATTGTGCACTGATTAAACAAAAAAATAGATGTATTTTTATAAATTTTATTATGTTATTTGTGTTTTATATCATTTAAGTTATTTCATTTTATAATTATTTTACATTTCCTACTAATATTTTTTGTTTGTAGTGTTTTTAGATATTTATTGTGCTTTTGTAAAAAAAAAAAAATTCAGTTATAACACGTGGTAGTGCCACGTCAGCCGTTGCGTCAGCAAAGGGAACGAACTAGAGAACGACGCCTGGAACTCGGCTTTCACAGAGGCGAGAAACAAATGCGAGGACACGTGTCACGCGTAGACGTTGGCGACGTGGCTGAATCTGGACGGTTCATGCCAGTACGCGCAAAACGGATGATAATTCGTGTGTTAAACTTCGGACCAATTAGAGGGCGACACGTGACATAGGCGGCGGCTAAAGAAGGGCGCAACCAATCAGATGGCGACACGTGGCAATTGATGCAATTCCTCCACTTCACGCGTTATGTCCCAACTTTCCAGAAACTCCACTTTGTCCCCCACTACTTTTATTTTTTGTCATATTTTATTTATTTTTATTCCAAATTTGCCCCTATAAATTTCTATAAATTGGGCACGAAATTTACTATGTTTGAACAACCTTTTACAACAAAAAACTCTGCCAAATTTTGTTACCAATATTTTGTAATAGATCTTAGGTATTTTTAGGAATTTTTAGAGTTTATTTTGGAAGGTTTTTGGATGAGATTTCAAGAATACCGAGGAACTACTACCGGGAGAAATCTAAGGAAAGTTATCCTTCTTATTCTTGATTTCAATTCTTAAAATTCTTCATTTGAGTCATGTATTGTGAGTAGTTTAATTACCGTTAGCAAGGACATGTATTAAAGTTATTAATTAATGGGATTTTGAGATAATTACCGTTGCATAGAACATGGAGTTTATTTTAGATCAGGACTAAATTAATTTAAACAATGGCCAGTTTTACCGCTCTAATTTCTAACTTTTAACTAGTAACTTTCTAACTTCTAAATTTTAACTTTTACTTTTCTGTTATTTAATTTTTGTGTTTACTTTTCGTTATTAATTTTTTGTATCTATTTTCTGTCCTTTATTTTATTGTACTATTGGTGAGTAAAATCACCAAATTTACTTTTCGTACTTTAAATTCCGTAAATGTGGAGAGTAATATCTTCATCTTTTATTCTTTTTTAATTTTTATTGTGGGAGTTAAAATCTCCCTATTTTTACTTTTTATGGCCGGTAAAACCGCCAAATTTATGTTTTTTTTAAAATTTGTAGTTTTGTAAATAAATAATTGTGTAATCATTTTTTTGTATTTTGCAGGTTTAATTGTCCAAATTTGTTTAATTATTTTAGTCATGTTATTTAATAATTTGAGTATTTATATAATTCCAGTTGTTATTATTAAATAATCATATTTAATTAATTAGAAATTATTTTTAATTGCATAATTAATCAGCTAGGATTATTAATCTTTGATTGATAATCATAGTAGCATATGTTAGTTTAATTAAGTTGCAGCTCTTGGCTTAATTAATTTAACAGGGAATTATATGATTTAAATTATGTTTAATTGAAGCTCATTATTATATATAATTTAATGTTGGTGATGCATTATAAACTTAATGTAATTTAATTAAATATTTTATTCATGCTGGTTGGTAGTGATATTTAATTGAATTAATGATTAATCTGTCTGAGCTGATCGGGATTAATCTAATTAGTAAGGATAGGAATCTGTCTGAGCTGATCGAGATTCTAAAATCAACTACTCAATAAGTTCTATATCAATGATTTATCCCATTAAATAAATAATTTGATACAAGTTCCTTGCTAACGTCTTTTAGTAATTTCTTTTCATTAAAAAATCCTTTGTATAATTAATTATTAAAAAAAATATAAAAACAAATTTATTTCTTTTAAGTTTGTTTAATTTAGTTTTGTCCTTATATAATTTTAAAACTCCCCCAAAATTTAATATTTGATTAATAAATTTGAATTTAAGAATTTTTTACAAATCTCCGTGGATACGATCCTTATTTGCCCTATTTATATAGGAGTATTAAAGGTTAATTTGATAGTCACACGACATGGTCGTCAAATTTTTGGCGCCGTTGCCGGGGATTTGTTTTTAAATTCTATATTTGAATTTGTTAATCAATTTTTAATTGCAGGTTTCATTTTAATGATGAAAAATATATAAAATAATAATAATTTCATTATTGTATGCAACCAACAAAGTTCATAATTGGATATCAATCAAAGGATCAAGAATTCAACCAACAAAGTTCGAATCTGGAAGAAGTTAAAGAAGAAGACCAACTTGATACGGAAATTATATCGGGTAATATTCTTCTAACTCCTTTTTTAAATATGGTTGTTAATCAAAGATCATTAAAAGAACTTACTGCACCTACTTTAGATGAACAACCTTTATGCATTATATTTCCTCAAGTTGATGCAAATTTTAAAATGCATACTGGTTTTATACAATGTTTGCATACTTTTAATGGTTTACCTGGAGAAGATTCATTAAGGCATATTAAGGAATTTCATGTTATATGTACTAATTTGAAACAAGAAGGAACAGGTGATGAAGTAATTAACTTACGTGCATTTCCTTTTAGTTTACAAAATAGTGCAAAAGATTGGTTATATGATTTGCCTTCTGGTTCTATTAGAGATTGGACTGCTATGCAACATACTTTTCTTGCTAAATATTATCCTGTATCTAGAACTGCTACTGTTCGTAAGGATATTTGTGGTATCAAGCAACAAAATGGTGAGTCATTATATGAATATTGGGAAATATTTAAAATATTGTATTCTAGTTGTCCCCATCATCAAATACCTGATCAACTTTTAATACAATATTTTTATGAAGGCATGTTACCATATGATAGAATGACAATTGATGCTGCTAGTGGTGGTGCTTTGGTTGATAAAACTCCCGAAGCCGCTAGAGATTTAATTGCAAATATGGCTGCTATAATAATCAATCTTTTAATACAAGAAATGATGCCATAAGGAAGGTTAATGAAATAGAAACATCTTCATCATCATCTTCTTCATCACAAATTGAACAGAGATCGGATCAATTGACAAATTAGTTGGAAAAAGAATTAATGCACAAGTCAAAACATGTGGTATTTGTTTAGGTACTGATCATCCTACAGATACTTGCCCTACACTTTTTCAAGAAGAACAAGCCAATGTCGTAGGTAATTTTCAAAACCAACCTCAAAGAAGATATAATCCTTATTCCAATACATATAACGAAGGGTGGAGAGATCATCCTAACGTCAGATGTAATAACTAAGGGGCTAGGCCACCTATCAACCCACCAGGTTTTGTTCCTAACCAACATCCACATCCAATTCCTCCTCCTCCTTAGAATCAACAAACAGGTATGTCTTTGGAAGATATGGTTAAATCACTTGCTTCTAGTTCTATTTCTTTCCAAAAAGATACCAAATCTAGCATTCAAAATTTAGAAAACCAAGTAGGACAGTTGGCTTCTGAAATTGGTCAAATTAAAACTCAACTTTTTAATAAATTACCTTCTCAACCACTAAATCCTAGAGAAAATGCCAGTGCTATAATTCTTAGAAGTGGTAAAGAATTAGAAGAACCAAAGAAACCAGAGGAAAAGAAAGAAAATGAGAGTGGATCTGATCTAAATCCTAGTTCAATAAATCCCGAAAATAAACCTCAAATAGGAGAACCTTCTTTTGTTCCCAAAATGAATCCACCATTTCCTAATAGATTGGCTAAAAATAAGAAAGATGAAGAAGAAAAAGATGTCCTAGAAGTATTTAAAAAAGTAGAAGTTAATATTCCCCTTTTAGATGCTATTGGACAAATTCCTCGTTATGCTAAGTTCTTAAAAGAATTATGTACTAATAAAAGGAAACTTAGGGGTAATGAGAGAATTAGTGTGGGGGAATGTGTCTCTGCTGTACTCCAAAAGAAACTTCCCCCTAAACAAAAAGATCCAGGTATGTTTGCAATTCCTTGTACTATTGGTGACTTAGGTGCTTCAATAAATGTTATGCCTTTCTCAATCTATAATTCTTTAAATTTGGGACCATTAAAGCCTACCAGAATTGTTATTCAGTTAGCTAACAGGTCCGTGGCCTATCCTGAAGGAGTTATAGAAGATATTTTGGTTAAAGTAAACGAGTTAATGTTTCTTGCAGACTTCTATATTTTAAAAACAGAAGATTGTCAAAATTCTTCTTCTCATTCACCTATTTTATTAGGAAGACCATTCTTAAAAACTGCTAGAACTAAAATTGATGTAAATGAAGGTACTTTATCCATGGAATTTGATGGTGAAATTATTTCATTTAATATATTTGATGCTATGAAGTATCCTTTTGATGATTGTTCTACAGTTTCATTTATTGATATAATTGATCCATTTGTTAATGATATATTTGATTTGAGTTATACTGAAATGATGCAATCAATTATGAACTTAAGTATTGATGAAAATATTATTGATACTTTATTTGTTGAATGTGATTATGAACTTAAAAAAGCTGTAAAAGAATTATCTTTATGTTCTGAAATTGATTCAAAAATTGCATTACCTAGTTCTCATGATAAAATGATGTCATATGTTATTTGTCCTCCATCTCTTGAGTTTAAACCTTTACCGTCTAATCTTAAATATGCATATTTAGGTGAAAGTGGAACATTACCTATTATTATTGCTAATAATCTTTCATCTTCTCAAGAAAAGAGACTAGTTTCTGTGCTTAGAGATAATAAAACTGCTATTGGTTGGACATTAGCTGACATTAAAGGAATTAGTCCATCTACATGCATGCATAGGATACTTTTAGAAGATTGCTCTAAACCATCAAGGGAATCACAAAGAAAATTGAATCCTCCTATGATGGAAGTGGTTAAATCCGAAATATTAAAGTTACTTGATGCTGGTGTCATTTATCCTATCACAGATTCACATTGGGTAAGTCCTGTACATGTTGTACCTAAGAAATTTAGAATAACTATTGTTGAAAATCAATAAGGTGAAAAAGTTCCTACTATAGTGCAAAATGGTTGGAGAGTTTGTATAGACTATAGAAAATTAAATGCATCAACTAGAAAAGATCATTTTCCCCTACCATTCATGGATCAAATGTTTGAACGACTAGTTGGTCGTTCTCATTATTGTTTTCTTGATGGTTATTCTGGTTATTTTCAAATTGCAATTGCCCCCGAAGACCAAGAAAAGACAACATTTACATGTCCATTGGGAACGTATGCATATAGAAGAATGCCTTTTGGTCTTTGTAATGCACCTGGAACTTTTCAATGATGTATGATGTCCATTTTCTCTGATTTTGTTACAAATATTATTGAATTTTTATGGATGATTTCACTGTCTATGGAAACTCATTTGATTCGTGTTTAGAAAATTTGGAAGTTGTACTTAAAAGGTGTGTTGATTCTAATCTTGTTCTTAATTATGAAAAATGTCATTTTATGGTAGAACAAGGAATTTGAAAGCCTTAAAGCTTTTAATATCTTAGTTTTGATTAAATGACAAACATTGATAAGGACTAATGGCTTTATTGTATTAGTGATGATCTTTTAGGATTCATATATCTAATCCTTGCAAGATCAAAGTTTCAAATCTTCAGGAAAGAGCTTTTGATGTCAAGCCTTGAAGATAAGCGTTTCTGGATTAGATAGGATCTAGAGGTGTAGCTTTAATTCTTTATTTATCTTTGGTTATCTCTAGGTCTATCCCTTTGAGTAATGAGTTCTATAGGTTGCTCAATAAGAGTGAAATGATTTTCAAAATGCATTTCATTTAGATAAAACATGAGTTGGGTATTTGAAATGATTTTCAAAATACATGCACATACTTCAAAATTCATAAAATATAGTTTGCAAACTCTTAGAGTTGTTTGGGAACTTGTTCTGCATAGTTTTAATGCATTTGTGGTCGACCTGACAAAAGTGTGGACGACCACAAATCATGCGGTCGACCAGACTTCTCAGAGTATCGTCCGCAGGCTGTCCAGAGTTCTCTGGAACACTTGCGGATGATGGAGCGGTCGACCGGACTTTTGAGCTCATCGTCCGCATGCTGTCCAGAGTTCTCTGGAACATTTGCGGATGATGGTACGGACGACCCTCTTGATTTGCGGTCGACCGCACTTCTCCTGAGTGGGATTCAAACAGCCATTTTTATGACCGTTGGTGCATACATATAAATACCCAATCGTTTAAACAACTCAAATCAATTACTTTTTGAGCAAAAATCTGATCCTAACAGTTCATAGAACCTCTGGAGATTATTTTGAAACCAAATCTTAACATTCATATTGTGAAATTCATCAAAGTGAGATTTATACAAAATCATTGGGGTTCTTGAGCAACTTACAAGAAAACATTACTCAAAGAGGTATTTATGCTTTACATTGATATATCTTCACATTAAGGTGATTTCATATATCAAACTCTTCTTATTCATATCTTGATTGAATTGTTCAAGGTTGCATTGAGCTTAAAACTCTAAGGATTAGAGTGAGCCTTGAACCATAGAAAACTGTGTTTGTGTTAAGAGCTTCTTTTTCATTAATTGTTGTAATAGAGAAAGGTGTGTAGACAAGGTTATATTGTAAAACTCAAAGTGTTGAGTGAACCTTGGTTGGTTAAGAGGTTTATGTTGTAAAACCCTAAGGGAATTGGGTGAGCCTCTATTGTATTCTCTCTTACTATATTAGTGAAAGGTTTTGTGAAATCCTTGAGTAGATAGCTCAAGGTAGTGGATTAGGTTTTGTTGGATAAACCGAACCACTATAAATCTTTGTGTTCATTGCTTCTTTTCTTGAACTCATCTTTTCATACTTTGGTTGAACACCAAGTGTTTGATATTTGTTATCTTAGAAAGCTTGTTTAATTTAAATAAGGAAAAATCGGTTAAAACCTAATTCACCCCCCCCCTCTTAGGTTTTTCAGAATTGTTTTAGGGCATGTTGTTTCTGCAAAAGGACTTGCTGTTGATAAGGCTAAAGTAGATGTGATAAAATCTATTTCTTATTCTTCTACGGTAAGAGAGGTAAGATCATTTTTAGGTCATGCTGGATTTTATAGAAGGTTTATTAAAGACTTCTCAAAAATTGCTCAACATTTATGTAAGTTGTTACAAAAAGATCATCCATTTAATTTTGATGAAGGTTGTAAACAATCTTTTAATTTATTAAAAGAGAAGTTAATTTCTTCACCTATTATACAACCTTCTAATTGGAATTATCCATTTGAAATCATGTGTGATGCAAGTGATAAAGCAGTTGGAGTTGTTCTAGACCAAAAAATAGATAGAGTTCCTCATGTGATATATTATGCCTCTAAAATACTTGATGATGCTCAGTGTAATTATACCACAATTGATAAAGAACTTTATTATGTTATTTTTGCTTTAGAAAAATTTAGATCATATTTATTGGGAACTAAAGTAATTGTTTATTCTGATCATGCGGCCCTTAAATACCTGTTAAAGAAGAAATAATCAAAACCAAGACTTCTCAGATGGATTCTTTTACTCCAAGAATTTGATATTGAAATTCGAGATAAAAAATGAGCAGAGAATATGATGGCTGACCATTTAAGTCGATTGACTTATAATGGTGAAGTATCTCCTATTTCTGATTTATTTTCAGATGAGCACCTTTACGTATTACATGGAAATTCACCCTGGTACGCTGATATTGTTAATTTTATTGTCACCAAAGTTTTTCCTAAAAATTTATCTAAAGCTCATAAGGATAAAATTAGAAATTATTCAAAACAGTATCTTTGGAATGATCCATATCTTTATAAAATATGTGCAGATAATATAATTCGTAGATGTGTACCAAATAATGAAATCCAATCTATTTTGAATTTCTGTCATTCATTTGAATGTGGGGGTCATTTTGGTCAAAAAAGAACTGCCCGTAAAATTCTTGAAAGTGGATTCTTTTGGCCTACTTTATATAAAGATGCATATTTCTTTGTTAAAGCATGTAATGAATGTCAAAGAGTTGGTAATATTTCCAAAAAAGATGAAATGCCTTTAAAGACTGACGAGCGTGTCGTTGCGCTATCAAATTAAATTCCGAACTTAAACTAACTTATGCAGTTAGGGCAAGTAAGGGTCGAACCCACAGGAACTTGTAAAATTTCAGATAAAGTAAACTAATCAAGATTAGGGGGGAAAGATTTGATTTTTATTTTAAAAGAATAAACTTTTAATAAATTTACTCACAAATTAATTAAGAATCAAGGAAAAGAAAAACGTTAGCAAGGACTTTGTATTTCGGTTTTACTTATTCAGGATTAATCATTGATAATAACCTATTTGAGTAGTGACTTAGAATTTCGCGTAGCGCAGCAAATTCCGATTCCTGTAAATTTAGGTTAATTCCCGAGAAGCACGACAAATTAACTTTAACCTCATTAAACTAAATTACCAAATCGCTTGCATAAAATAGTCAATTAAGTTATTTAGCTCGAAGACAACATCAACACAAATTACATGAAATTAATGGCCGATTAAAATCATGCAATTCGTTTCAAACAATTCCCTATCAATTAATTAAACATAGATTTAAATTAATCAATAGTTACTACTTTTGGTTACCGAAAATCGATTCTGCATAACCCTAGTTAATCAACTATGTAAAACAATTAAGATGACCAATAATAATTGAAATAACATAATTGATAGAATAAAACCAAGAATTGTTCAAATACTCAAATAGAAATAATGATTCTTTGAAAAGATCGGGTTTTTAATGACAAAACAAAAATCTCATATTCCCGAATAAAGTAAACCTAATACATGTCCTTGCCAACTATAAACATTTACTCACAATCCATAAAAGAAAACATCATAGAAAGATTAAGGGAAAGAGAGAAACTCATTAGACGAGAATCCGATTTCCCGATAAGCTCCAACCCTTGATCTCCTACAATGCTCGGGAAGAAAATATCTAAGGTGCTTCACACCCTAAACCAAGCTATTAAGGTCTATAAATAGTTAGAAAAGGTCCTAGGGTTAGTTACATAAGAGTCCTAATTCAAAACTACTAAAAAACTGTCCAAAATCTTCAATTCGGAGAGTGGACGCGCGTGCTGTCTAAAGTGGACGCGCGAGGCTGTCAGAAACGTCCAAGTGGACGCGTGAGGCTCCAAAACTACTGAGAATGGACGCGTGGATGAATAGTGACGCGTCCACTTCTTCAAGTGCGCGTCCAATTGGTTTATGAGGCGCGTCTACTCCATTTTTCATGCGAAACAACTTCTTAAAGCTCCTATCTTCCTCCAATGTCTTCTAAACATGTTAAAATACCTTCAAAATACCTGCAAACAAAGATAAAAGTGTAAAGAACCAATTTAAGCACATAAACACACAATTAGGTAGATTTTATCTCAATAAACAACACATTAAGCTCCTAAAAACCAATCTAATTATGGTTCAATCAAAGACTATTTTAGTTTGTGAAATTTTTTATGTTTGGGGCATTGATTTTATGGGTCCTTTTCCTTTTTCTTTTGGAAATATTTATATTTTACTTGCAGTGGATTATGTATCTAAATGGATTGAAGGCAAAGCCACTAGAACAAATGATTCTAAGGCAGTTGTATATTTTGTTAAAGATAACATATTTAATAGATTTGGAATTCCTAAAGCTATTATTAGTGATAGGGGTACACATTTTTGTAACAAAGTAGTAGCAACTCTTTTTAAGAAATATCATGTATCTCATAGAGTTTCTACTGCTTATCATCCTCAAACTAATGGACTTGCAGAATTATCCAACAGAGAAATTAAGTCTATTCTTGAAAAAGTTGTTAATCCTAATAGGAAAGATTGGAGTCTTCGTTTGGGAGATGCACTTTGGGCTTATAGAACTGCATTTAAAACTCCTATTGGTATGTCACCATTTAGGTTAATTTATGGTAAATCTTGCCATTTGCCTATGGAACTAGAACATAAAGCATTTTGGGCTATTAAACAATGTCATCTTAATCTTGAAAATGCACAATCTTATCGAAAATTACAAATTCAAAAGTTAGAAGAGATTAGAAATGATACCTATTATAATGCTTGCATATTAAAGGAAAAGATGAAAATTTACCATGATAAATTTCTTTCAAGAAAGAGTTTTAACATTGGTGATAAAGTTTTACTTTATAACTCTCGTTTGAGACTTTTTCCAGGAAAATTAAAGTCAAGGTGGATTGGTCCATTTGAAGTTATTAATGTCTTCAATCACGGTGTAGTCGAGATAAAAAGTCTTCAAACAGGTAAAGTTTTTAAAGTGAATAGGCATCTTCTCAAACCATTTCAGGAAGGATTTGACGGGAAAATGATTGAGACTGTTGATTTTGAAAATCCGCCACCAGAGAATAATTGAGATCTGTGTTCGTCGAGTCTGAGACGTTAAACAAGGGCGCTTTGTGGGAGGCAACCCATTGCTTTTTTATTGCTTTCTTTTGAACCTTTTCAATTGATTGATTGCTTTTCAACTTTAGTTTAAAATCAAATTGTGAAGATTACGGAGTATGCATTTTATGATTGCATTATTGGGGATTAAATAGTGAATAAATTGAGTTTTAAAAAGGCTTTGTTTATCACTGAAGAAAATCACCAAGTTTTTTTTGCTATTTAAAGCTCTGAGAGCATTTCAAGTTTGCCAGGTAATTTTTCTTTTTATATTCTGTTTTCTTCTCCTTCATCTCTTCATCTCTTCTTCTTTTTAAACATGGAAGAATCACTACTTAAGTTGAGAAAATATTATCCTTCGCTTCCTAAAAATGAATTGAAAAAAATTTATTATACAAGATTGAAGCGATTAGGGTTTCTAATGTCTAATGGCATGCCTGAAGACATTAGGTGGTTAATTAAGGCCAAAGTCCGATTAAGTGGAGAACATTCTTTTGCTATTACCAAACATTTACCTGGGATGGGTAGAAGTAGTTTTGCAAAAAAGAGAAGAGGTAAGAGAATGGGAGTGTGTATAAGTGTGCTAGATGGAATTGTGATACTAGTTGTCGATCACTTGGGTATATGTCAGAAAACAGAGAAGATAAAATTTTCTTTATAAAGGATGGCTTGAATAAAGAGTCATTGGATGATATTACTTTGACTCTTGAGACGCATCCTAGTGGGAATGTACAAATTGCACTTCTCGGTTTATGGCTTCAATTCAGGGATGAAAAACAACAGTATAGTCTTGGGAATCTGACGTTAAAAGACCCTGTTTGCCAATTTATAAGAAAATTGGATGGGAAGCAAATCCTCGACTCATAGAAGGCGTTTAACCCGTTACTGGACGTAAAACCTGAGGAAGATGTGAGCCACAATCACAACTACTTGTGTATATTATTTCTTTCTGAATTTTATTTTATGTTTTCATGTTTTCTTTTGTGTAGTTGAATAACTTTTGCAGCTGTTATAATGGAAAGTGCCTCATCAAATACTCCACTAGCAATAATATTTAAAACAATTTGTCTTCTTGGTGGTACAACTATTGGGAACAAAGACTTTTATTTCAACACCGCACTTGAATTGGGAAAAATGCTAGCTCGTCGGAAGATAAATTTAATTTATGGTGGAGGTAATGCCGGTTTGATTGGAATAGTAGCTCAGACAACACATTTAGACAATGCTCGTACGGTAGAGGACATCTTATCTCAGCAACTACTTTGGAGGAATTAATGCACAAATTAGAAAATTTTGTTCCTACTGTGGATCCAAATGTACCTCTTATTGACTGGCCAACTTCTAGTAACAAACGCAAAAGAAAATTTGAATTTGAAACTGTAAGTATTTCTTTTTTAGTAATTATTCATTTTCCTTAATTAATACTTTATTATGTCCTTCCTATGCTTTTAAATTGTTGGGATTTAAAAATGAGTAAACGATGGTAGAATAAGGAGCAAGTCTCCTGAAACACATCATATTATTTTCTTTTTTGTAATTTTCTTTTTGTGTGTTTTTACATTGAGGACAATATAATTTTTCAGTGTGAGGGATGAATCATTGTTCTTAATATTTTGTAAATATATTATTATGATCATTGTTCTTAATATTTTGTAAATATATTATTATGTAATTTTGTATTAAAATTTTTCAAAACTTTTACGATTATACCCTTTTCTGTTTAATAATTTTTTTTTGGTAAAAATTCACAAGAATATTTTTTTTAATTTGACTAAAATGTTCTTAGATGACTTTATGTGGCTAAATCTTTTTATTATGAAACCTGAATCTTAAAAACATTAGTATTTTGGCTAATCAATTTGTGTGAGTTTAATGCATTTACTAATCAATCTAAATACTCTAGAACTTGTCTTTCCACATTCTTGAGACAAATATAATGATTTTGGTTAATTTGGGGATGATATAAGGCCTTCTTTGTGCGATTGAGCCTTTCTAAAGTTACCATTACTCAAAATATATCTCTTGGTCCTATTTTGACCATAATGTACAAATGGTGTATTACCATTTAATTTTCTTTGTTATTAGCTGACGAAGCCTGTCGTACGGTTCTCAAATTTAAACCTAATAATTCCTATATAGATAGGGAAAGTAGGGATCGAATCCACAGAGATTTGTCAACTCTAAAATTAAAATTCCTATTAAGAGTTGCAACTCAATTAAGCTAATAGATGCTACTTGAATCATTTATACAAGATTAATAATCCTAGCTATATAATCACATTCATTAACTAGATTGTCAATCCAATTAATTCACACAATTATATTGGTTAAAATAGGAATTATATAAATACTTAATTAATATATATAAGTATATTAAATAAATACACACATATATATATATATATAGAAAGAAAGATTGGATTTATATTAACTAAAGAAATTAGGCGGTTCAACCGGCCATTTAAATAAATTAAACTAAAAGTATGGAGGCTCGGTCTTCCATAAAAAAAAATTAAAGATATAAATATATATTAAACTAGTTTGGAGACTCGGTCTTCCATAATACAGAAAATAAAAGAGATAAAAGTAAATTAAACTAATAGGTGGCTCGGGCATCCATTTACGATATTTAAAGTGCATAAAGCAAAATAAATAAAGACTAGGCGGGTAAACCGACCATAAGTCCAGTAAAATAAATCCAAATAAAAATTAAGTACAAAGAAAATTATCTCATAATCCCATTTATTAATAACTTAACACATATCCTTGCTAATAAAAGAAAATTACTCACAATACATATTTAATAAATATAAGATGAAATTTATAAGCATTAGAAGTAAAATTTGAAAGATAAACTCCCCGGAAATATTGAAATTATCCGGACAAAATTTCTTTACTAAATATTACAAAAAGCCTTGAAATATTATTCTAAAAAATCTATAAAATATACTAATATGAAGACAATAATAAAAGAAAGAAATTTCAAAATAAATGGAGAAGATTGGTATTTAAATCATAAAAATAAGCTTCCTATTTATACCCACAAAAATCAGGGACAAAATGGTCATTTTGCACCCCAAAGTCTTGAAAATTTAGTTGGTGGCCTAATTTCCCCAACTTCGCCACATGTCGCGTCCTCATTGGTCCAAATTGCGGCTTCTAGAATCGCCACTTGTCACCTTCTGATTGCGCCACTTGTCATCTTCTGATTGCGCCATGTGTTATTTTTTCATTGCGCCACGTCATCGGATGACATAGATTTTTTTTTTTTTTAACTTCTCTAACATTTCTTCTTCTTCTTTTTATCTCCATAATGAACTAAAATATACTGGAAAACTTACAAACAAAGAAATAGAAGGGAAACGTGAAATATATCCATTAAATAATATAATTAACCGATTTTCAAACAAAATATAGTCATTAAATAACATAAAAATCAATTAATTTATGAGTACATCAAATTCCCCCACACTATCCCTTTGCTTGCCCTCAAGCAAAGTATAAACACAAAATATACAAGTATAAATAACTTAAACAAGATTAATAAGGTAACAAAGTGTTATATAAATTTCAATACAACTTTCACAATTAACCCCTTTTTATTTTAAAAAAACAATTGTGCTCGTGTGTTTGAATATCATTTACAAGTTTAACATTAACATTCAAAGTTAACAAAATATGACCATGAAAAACATAAAACCCTTGATAATTTTGTTTTTGTTTTTTTAAAACATGCTATCAATATAATGATGACAAAAATATTTCAAGGAAAAATTTCAATATTGGTGATAAGGTTCTACTCTATAATTCTCATCTGAGACTGTTTCCAGGAAAGCTAAAGTCAAGGTGGATTGGCTCATTTGTTATCATTAATATCTTTAATCACGGGTCAGTGAAGGTAAAAAGTTTTCAAACGAGTAAAAGTTTTAAAGTAAACGGTCATCTCCTGAAACCTTTTCATGAAGGATTTGTCGAAAAAATCTATCTTATGAGATTGGAGCGTATGAAATTACTAGTATCCATTGGAATGCCTGAGGATATTAGGTGAATAATTGAAGCTAATGTCCGAATTAGTGGTGAACATCCAGCTTTTCCCAAACGTCAACCTGGGTTGGGGAAGAGTAGTTATGCAAATAAACGGAGAGGTAAAAGAATGAGAGTTTGTTATAAATGTGCTAGATGGAATTGTGATACCAGTTGTCGATCACTTGGGTATTTATCCGATAATCGGGAAGACAAAATTGCTTTCATTAAGAATGGACTGAGTAAAGAGTCTTGATTCGCATTCGAGTGGTTACGTTCAAATGGAAATTCTCGGGTTATGGAAACAAATCAAAATTGAACAATTCTGGTACACTATTCGGTATCTGAATTTAAACGATCCCGTTTGCCATTTTTTTTAGTGTATTTTAGTTCATTATGGAGATAAAAAGAAGAAGAAGAAATGTTGGAGAGAAGTTTAAAAAAAAAATTTCTATATCATCCGATGACGTGGCGCAATGAGAATATGACACGTGGTGCAATCAGAATATGACAAGTGGCGCAATTAGAAGGTGACAAGTGGCGCTTCTAGAAGCCGCAATTTGGACCAATGAGGATGCGACATGTTGCGAAGTTGGGAAATTAGGCCACCAACTAAATTTTCAAGACTTTTGGGTGCAAAATGACCATTTTGCCCCTAATTTTTGTGGCTATAAATAGGAAGCTTATTTTTATGATTTAGACACCAATTTAGCTCCAATATTCTCCATTTCTTTTGCAATTTATTTATTTTATTATTGTCTTCATATTAGTATATTTTCCAGATTTTTTAGAATAATATTTCAAGGCTTTTTGTAATATTTAGTAAAGAAATTCTGTCCGGATAATTTCAATATTTTCGGGGAGTTTATCTTTCAAAATTTCTTTCTAATGTTTATAAATTTCATCTTATATTTATTAAATATGTATTGTGAGTAATTTTCTTTTGTTAGCAAGGATATGTGTTAAGTTATTAATAAATGGGATTATGAGATAATTTTCTTTGTACTTAATTTCTATTTGAATTTATTTAACTGGACTTATGGTCGGTTTACCCGCCTAGTCTTTATTTATTTTGCTTTATATACTTTAAATATCGCAAATGGATGGCCCAGCCACCTATTAGTTTAATTTACTTTTATATCTTTTATTTTATGTATTATGGAATGTCGAGCCTCCTAACTAGTTTAATTTATTTAAATGACTGGTTGAACCACTTAATTTCTTTAGTTAATATAAATCCAATATTTCTTTCTATATATATGTATATGTGTGTGTATTTATTTAATATACTTATATATATTAATTAAGTATTTATATAAATCCTGTTTTAACCAATATAATTGTGTGAATTAATTGGATTGACAATCGAGTTAATGAATGTGATTATATAGCTAGGATTATTAATCTTGTATTAATGATTCAAGTAGCATCTACTAGTTTAATTGAGCTGCAGCTCTTGTCTGAATTAAATTAGTAGCGGAATTATATAATTTAAATTGTATATAATTAAGCTGATTGTTATATACAATTTAATGTTGGTGATGCCTTATTTGTTGAATGCAATTTGATTGAGCATCCTATACACGCTGGTTGGTAGTGGTGTTTAATTAAATTAGAGATTAATCTGTCTGAGCTGATCGGGATTAATCTATTTTGTAAAGATAGGAATCTATTTGAGCTGATCGGGATTCTAAAACCAACTACTTAATAATGTATCTATCTATGATTAATCCCATGAAAAATATAACTTGATACTAGTTCCTTGCTAACGCTTTTTATATCATTTGTATTCCAAATTTCGTTTTAATTCTCTTTACAAAATCCAAAACCTCAAAAATATTTATTTTAATTGTTGTCATTACCTTATTCTCAAAATTCCAAAACCCCTGCAAACCTTTTCCGATTAATGATTTTAATTTAAGAGTTGACAAATCTCTGTGGATTCGATCCCTACTTTCCCTATCTACATAGGAATTGTTAGGTTTAAATTTGAGAGCCGTACGACAGGCTTCGTCAGTTGTCTTATGGATATCGTTCTTCGTTAAGAAGGCTCCTACTTTATGGAAGGTTGCTTTAAAGAGTGTTCAAACATTTTGAAATATCTTTACTTGAGGTTGTTGACATGAGATATCTTAATAAACGTGATTTTGTTGTATACAAAAGGATGCATGACTTTGTTTCAATGATGATTGGGAGTTGACAAAGAAAATATCTCAAGAAGATTTACTCCAAGCCATTACCGAAATTGCAAGATTGATGGGTGAAAATGTACTCATTATTATTTAAAAGGGGCATTCATGAGAAAGGAATTGGTCAAGAAAAAGCTGAAACATCAAGAGGTATAAAGAGAAAAGTTGATCATCTAGAAGGAGAAGAAAATATACCACTTGATACTTCCACTAGAGAAATAGTAAGGAAAGGGAAGACATCAATGGAAAAAGGAAAAGGAAACTCCTTTTGATACTTCTATTAGAAAGAAACTGAGGGAAGGAAAATGATTGATGCAAGAAGAATATAGGTTTTATTCCTCCTACAAAAGATGCCTTGTGGAATGATTTGGAGCATCTCTCAAACAAGATGGATATTATCCTTGAGAAGTTTAATACTAAAATCCAAGATGTGTTTGAAGAAGTTGTTCAACTTAAACCAAGAGTAAAGTTTCTTCATCACATGGTTGACAATATATCTACTCATCTTGAGGCATTATATGGAGTCCACATAGATATTTCTTCACATTTTGATGAGAAGACCTCATATATGACTAAGAATCCTATTACTCCTATTGTTGTGTCATCAAGTAGTATTGAGCCATATATTGCTGCTGATACATTCTCTACCATCATTTCAAAGGATATCACTGTAGTGACTACTTCTATTGATGATCTACCAGTTGATGCTATTATCATTACGGAGACCACTTCTTCATAATGTCTATGCTCCCTAAGCTTCGGACTCTAGTTTTAGCTACTTGAGGATCATCTTTATACCTTTCATTTTCTTTTTATATCTATAATGCACTATATTCATATGTTTTCTGCTACATTATGATCTCTTCATATAGTAAAATTTTAAGTAATGTAGTTTGTTGGTTTATTTTTTTCCTCATGATAACTCCTTGGAAAATTGAGAGATTTTATTATATGCTTTTGACATTATTATAATCCTTCATACACATTCTTTTTGAATGATGACAAAGGGGGAGAAAAACTAAGTGTTGATAGCAATGTTTAGGAATTATATTTGTGTTGTGTTCTTTTGGAAACTAACATTTTGCAGGAAGATGAAGATCAAGAACACTTACAACAAAAGGGGAGAATTCAATGCAAAGAGGAGAAACCATCTAAAGAAGGATACTTGAAGTTCAATAATTTTTGAGAAAAATCAAGGATAGGTACAAAAGGGAAAACACGTCCAAAAGGGGAGAGTTTGAGGAACTTGAAGTATTTGAAGTGCACTTGACAATCACGTTCATCAAAACTAAGAAGAAGAAGAAATAACTTTAAAGGTTAAGTATGGCTATCCTTAGTTTAAAATCTATGTATTTCTAAGTTTTTGAGTTTTTGAGAATGAAGAAGAATGGGAACTGTGTGTTGATGGCCGGGTTGGCCTTATGTGATATATTTCATTCCTGTTTGCTTGTTAAACTTGTGTTGTAAAATTGGTTTTTATAAGAGTTACAAAGGAAACTCTATCAAAAATTTTACAAAATTAATGCATATTGATAGGGGGAGCTTTATAAATGTTTTTATAGTCTATCTATATGCTCTTAATTCTGGAAGGAAGGAGGATATGGAGGTTGGTGGAAAAATAGGCTCATTTGAGCCTATATAAGCTAGGATGTGATCTCATATACTTACAATAAACCTTTTCATTTTGAGATCCAATATTTGTTCAAAATTGTTTCCTTCAATATATTTCTTGATATCATCAAACTAAATGGCTATATGCTATATGTGATATCTTACAAATACTTAGCATATTGTAAGGGGGATCATTTTACAATGTTTCATACATAATCTATAAACTATTCCTTACTTTGAATCCTTGCACTTAATTGTTTTACCTATCACATTGCATAAATATTTGTCATCATCAAAAAGGGGGAGATTGAAAGCCCTAAAGCTTTTAATGTCTTAATTTTGATTAATGACAAACATTGATGAGGACTAATGTCTTATTTGTACAAGTGATAGAGTTTTTGGATTCATGATTTAATCCATGCAAGAACAAGATTTCAAGCCGTCAAGAAAGTATACAAGTCAAGACTATTAAGATTTGAAGACAAGCTTTTATTGGATTAGATAGGAACTAGATGTATAGTTTTAGAGTTATATATTTTGATATCTCTAGTTCTACCTCTAATTGAGTAATGGTTTCTAAAGGTTGCTCTATGAACTTAAAACATTATTTCAAAATGTTTTTGATATGTTAAAATATGTTTTGGTATTTCGAAAACCATGCATCGTGATTTCAAAACTTAAATTGTTCATAAACTCTTGTTGGATTGATACCATAACTTATATGGTTGATTGAAATCATCATTTGTGTGTTAGAATATTGTTGATACACAAATGAACATGTTTCAGTCGACCTAAAGTGGTCCAAGTATCGTCCATAAGTTAGTTTATCTTGTGGATGCATGTGCTGTCAAATTTGTTCATCTACCCACCTGTGGACGACCATGAGGTCAACCGTAGGTGAAGTCCAGTCAATCGGAAGATGAAAAATCATCATCTGATGGTTGTCCAGTGAGCTTGAGGATGATGGTGCGGACCACCAGTCTGATATGCGGTCGACCGCACTTCCTGAGTGGGTTTCCAACAGCTTCATTTTTTACCGTTGGGAACAAACCTTTAAATACCAAAACCTTTGAAATTCTTTGTAAGAAGATTTTTTGAGCAAAAACATTGTATATCTTGATCTATAACATCTTAGAAACATTCCAAAACCCTTTCAAAACATCAATCTTGTTAAAATCATTAAAAAAGGATTTTTACTTTCAAAGGTGAATTTTGAGCAATCTTGACAAGCCATTACTCAAAGAGGTGATTGTGATTCAAATTGATATATTTTCACATTAAGGTGATATCTATCAAACTCTCTATCTTTTATTATTGATTGTAATTGTATCAAGGTTGCAAGTAGCATAAAACCCTAAGTGTTAGGATACTCTTCAAGTACAATTTTCTCCTACAAAATTTAAACAAAAGATTATAAATACCATACAAAAAATTAATAAAAAAAAAGAATTTGATTGGTCACGTCAATAGGGCCATGACATTTTGACATTTTGGGAAAAAACTTGTTTGCCCTACTATCGTGGAGGATCGAAAGCATTTTCACCTTCCGAGACAAAACTTGTTCATCCTACTATCGCGGACGGTTGAAAGACAATCGAAAGCATCTCGACCTTCTGGGGAAAAACTTGTTCGCCCTACTATCGCGGACAATCAAAAGCTTTTCGACCTTTCGGGATCTCACTAGGTCCGACCTTTCGAGATCACACCCCCTTCCACTTTCTAGATCAGGCAATCAAGTAGCTTTCGAACTACCGTCGGCCGTAAGACCTCCAGTTCTTCAATTTCTTATACTATTAATGTAAATTCATGTATAAAAAGCATTAAATGTATCTCTATTTCATCATCACATAAGTTAAAATCATCTTTGATTGACATTTAGTTAAAATTTCTTCAAACTCTTCATTAGCTCATTTGATAGAATTGTTTTTTATTAAAACTTAGAGAGAAAAAGTTAAAAGGCAAAATTGTTAATTGGGGTATTGCGTTTAAGTAATATGGATGCAGCATTTAGCAAGTCCTGTCAATAATCATATTTCAAACCTATGTGTAAGTGATGTGGCACTTCCAGCCTAAGTGCCCATATTGTAATTTGGAGGAAATTGATATTTTGTCATCTGGATACAATTATTGTAAAAAACCTTTTATGAGAGGTGTGCTGCGGAGAATTTGCCGTCCAAATAATACTAAAAAGCAAAATTCAATTTCCAAGACATGTAAGTGACTTTGCTTAATGCATGAAATCTAGTTATATGTAGGGGTGTAGACTATGGTATATAGTTATAAAATTCGATATTTTAGTTTGACAATATTAAAGAATGTATCATATCATATTTTTTAAAAAATCATACTATATAATATCAAAATATTTTGATAAGGTATAATATGGTACGGTATGTATCAAATTTTTTTATCTTTTATTTTAAATATTTTTATTATTAAAATACTTGTTAATTTATTCAAAAACAAAACACAAGGTAAAAGCAAATTAATATGTCTACAAAAATTCATTTTGAACTTCTAAAATACTTATAAAAAAAATAACATGTCATACTAAAAATTAAAAAATGGAAAAATTAAACTTCAATTAGACAAATATATTATTAACAATTTCTATGAAAGACATAAAACAAAATATAACTTCATCATCAAATCTTAAACTCTAATAAAATACATTATTCAAATTTTATTAATTTATAAAAAAAATTATATTTTTTTAAAATTTTTAAAAATAATATTTCGATATTATGATACAATACGATTTTAAATTTTAAAAATCGAATTACCATATCGTAATTTTTTCATTCTCAAAATTATATCATATTATATCATAAAATCGAATCGATTTTAAAATACAATTCGATACAAATTTTGATTTGTAATGCAATCTCTTTGATTAATTATATGCAAAAATTTTCTCATGTGATAATTGCAAGGGTCGGGTACAAAGACCGTGTCCTTACATTGGGAATAGGAAAATATTAAAGAAACCAATATCTAAATCTCATTATGATACAAATTTTATGTGGTTAGAAAAACTTTATGGCGGAGAATTCAAGAAATCAAGGATTGAATTTGGCCTCAAAGTTCAAAGAAATCAAGCAACCCGTGCTTTTACTCTTTGACTTGATTTTGATTTTCCTGTAAACACACATAGCGGGCCGTCTTTATGGAAGGTATCCCATCCTTTTCCTAATATATTTGACTTTCAAAATAAAAAACATAGCGGGCTGGGTAGCAGTACTCAGTCATAAACTAAGCTACCAGTCCAAATTGGCCTCAAAACTTCAGAGAAATCAAGCGACACGTGCTATGCAGTTTGACTTCATTTTGATTTTATTTAACATATGGAGGGGTAGCAGTAATTCATTCACAAACGGCGATAGTCGTCCAACTGTTTGACAAGAGCTGCAGGCTGAAGTGATGTGGGCTTTGTAAGAAAGATGTGCAGCTTGATCAAAACACAGGACCTATGATTTGGTGATTTTGAATATTTTTGTCCTTCTAAAATTAAATATCTACATTTATATTTTAATATATTTTTATTTGAAATTAAATAGTTTTGTATTTAAAATTTCAGTAAGAACTATCTTATTTAATTTAATAGTTTTATATTCAACTAATTAACTAATGATCTCACTATCAACCAAATTAATAATTAATGAGATAACTTTATCAAAATAAAAAATTATTATTAATTTTTAGATTAAATCAAATATAAATATTCAATTTTAAAAGGACGGAACATATAATAATTAATTTGATCGAATTGCATTATAGAAAGAAAGTATAGAACCGGGTTATGAAAGAAAATGAAAGTGATAGTTTTGTAAGTATGGTAATGTTTAGTATGCTAAACTAGTGAATTTTACTTGGGATGGTAATTTTATCTTTTAACTTTTAAATTGCATCTATCTTTCCTAAAAATAATCAAAAAAATTCATATATCTCCTCATTAAAATAAAATGCATCTATCTTTATTACTTTTATTTTTTAAAAAATAAGGCAGTATTTTAGCATCACATTAGCTTGAGAGAGGTGTATTAATTTTTTTTAAAAAAAGGCTTTGTTGTTTTAAAAATAAAATAAAAATGTGTTTTAAGATGGAAACTTTGAAATTCGTTTCAAACACTGACTTTTGGAACTTTTCAAACTTTAAAAAGGGTCTTTACTATTTTAAAAACTAAAAATTTGTGCTTTTGAAATAGATTTGAGACCAAACTCTAAAAGCCATCACCCCAATGTGTCAAAAAGTCCGATTTATAATTAGTTCAATATTAACTTTTTAAACAAACATAATTAGTTTTTTATTTAATGGATCGAACTTTGAGAGAGATTTTAAAGTTTTCATCTCAAATCCTTCCCTTTTAAGTTAATAAATATATAAATGAAAATTTGACATATTTAGTTCCCAAATTATGATTCTTTTTGGTCAACTTGATACATTTTTTTTTCAATTTAACCATAATAGTCATTGTTTAAAATTTTAATCTGTCAATTGGTCCTTAACATCAATTTACTGATGTTTTCCATTTTAAAAAATTCAGGTTGGGTCTCAAACAATTTACTTTTTAATTAAAATTACTCTATCAAACAATTTATTAATTATATTTTATATATTTTATAATATTATCAATGATATTAGATCCAAAACATATCAATCAATTTTCAATTCTCAAATTATCTAAACATAACTTAATTTCAAAATAAAACAAAAAATATCTTCAAAACTCAATCCAAATATACCATTTCTTTCTGAGCTTGTTCTTGCTAGTCACGGCTAGTTTTCTTCTTTTTTATCTATTGGTATCGTATCAGTTCAACAGAAGCAGCACCAATTTTAGAGAGACACAATCATATGTATAACATATTCCCAACTATATATTTATCTCCTTCTCTCTCTCCCATAATATTTTGAACAGTTCTTGTTTATCTTCTTTCTTTCTATCATTACTCTCACATAATATAGATACCACCAAATTCAATTAAACACTTCTAAGATAACAATTATCAAACATTTGGCGCTCAAACAGTGTGTGTAACAATGTGTTCAAATAAATGGCAGATAAAAAACAAAGAACACTGATTTATAGTGGCTTGGTTTGTCCAACAAAACTTAGTCCACTACCTTGAGTTATCTACTCAAGGATTTCACAAAACATTTCACTAATTTATCACAAGAGATTACAAAAGAGGCTCACCCAATTCATGTTAGGGTTTTATACAAAAACTTCTTACCCAATCAAGGTTCACTTAACTCTTTGAGTTTTATAACACAACCTTGATTATGCAACCTTGAATAAAAATTACAAGAAATGAATACAGAGAGTTTGATATAGATCTCACCTTAGTTGTAAAGATATATCAATTCTTATACAAAGACCTCTTTGAGGAATTGTTCCTCAAGATTGCTCAAGAACAACAATGAATGTGTAAAACTGATGTACTCATAAATTAACTGATTTTTATATTATTTAATGACTATATTTTGTTTGAAAATCGGTTAATTATGTTATTTAATGGATATATTTCACGTTTCCCTTCTATTTTTTTGTTTGTAAGTTTTTCAGTGTATTTTAGTTTATTATGGAGATAAAAAGAAGAAGATGAAGAAATGTTGGAGAAGATAAAAAATAAAAAAATAAAAATCTATGTCATCCGATGACGTGGCGTAATGAGAAGATGACACGTGGCGCAATCAGAAGATGACAAGTGGCGCAATCAGAAGGTGACAAGTGGCACTTCTAGAAGCCGCAACTTGGACCAATGAGGACGCGACATGTGGTGAAGTTGGGGAAATTAGGCCACCAACTACATTTTCAAGACTTTGGAGTGCAAAATAACCATTTTGCCCCTGATTTTTGTGGCTATAAATAGGGAGCTTATTTTTATGATTTAGATACCAATTTAGCTCCAATCTTCTCCATTTCTTTTGCAATTTATTTTTTTTATTATTGTCTTCATATTAGTATATTTTCCAGATTTTTTAGAATAATATTTTAAGGCTTTTTGTAATATTTAGTAAAGAAATTCTGTCCGGATAATTTCAATATTTCCGGGGAGTTTATCTTTCAAATTTTATTTCTAATGTTTATAAATTTCATCTTATATTTATTAAATATGTATTGTGAGTAATTTTCTTTTGTTAGCAAGGATATGTGTTAAGTTATTAATAAATGGGATAATGAGATAATTTTCTTTATACTTAATTTCTATTTGGATTTATTTAACTAGACTTATAGTCGGTTTACCCGCCTAGTCTTTATTTATTTTGCTTTATGCACTTTAAATATCGCAAATGGATGGCCGAGCCACCTATTAGTTTAATTTACTTTTATGTCTTTTAATTTATGTATTATGGAAGGCCAAGCCTCCTAACTAGTTTAATATATTTTTATGTCTTTAATTCTTTTTTTTTATGGAAGGCCGAGCCTCCATACTTTTAGTTTAATTTATTTAAATGGCCGGTTGAACCGCCTAATTTCTTTAGTTAATATAAATCCAATCTTTCTTTCTATATATATATATATATATGTGTGTGTGTGTGTGTGTATTTATTTAATATACTTATATATATTAATTAAGTATTTATATAATTCCTGTTTTTACCAATATAATTGTGTGAATTAATTGGATTGACAATCTAGTTAATGAATGTGATTATATAGCTAGGATTATTAATCTTATATTAATAATTCAAGTAGCATCTACTAGTTTAATTGAGTTGCAGCTCTTGACTGAATTAAATTAGTAGCGGAATTATATAATTTAAATTGTATATAATTAAGCTGATTGTTATATACGATTTAATATTGGTGATGCCTTATTTGTTTAATGCAATTTGATTGAGCATCCTATACACGCTGGTTGGTAGTGGTGTTTAATTAAATTAGTGATTAATCTGTCTGAGTTGATCGGGATTCTAAAACCAACTACTTAATAATGTATCTATCTATGATTAATCCCATGAAAAATATAACTTGATACTAGTTCCTTGCTAACGCTTTTTATATCATTTGTATTCCAAATTTCGTTTTTAATTCTTTTTACAAAATCCAAAACCTCAAAAATATTTATTTTAATTGTTGTCATTTCCTTATTCTCAAAATACCAAAACCCCCAAAACCTTTTCCGATTAACGATTTTAATTTAAGAGTTGACAAATCTCTGTGGATTCGATCCCTACTTTCCCTATCTACATAGCAATTGTTAAGTTTAAATTTGAGAGCCGTACGACAGGCTTCGTCAAAAACCCTTCTTAGATAATTTTCATAATGTAAATGTTTTGAAAGGGTTTGAAAATGTTTCTAAGATGTTCTATAATGAATGTCTATAGATGTACTCATAAATTAACTGAATTTTATTCTACTTAATAACTGTATTTTGTTTAAAAATTGATTAATTGTGCTATTTAATAGATATATTTCACATTTCCTTTCTATTTATTTGTTTATAAATTTTTAGTATATTTTAGTACCTTTTGGAAATAAAAAGAAGAAGAAGAAATGAAGATGAATAAGAAGAAAAAAAAATCGCTAAAAAGTAACTCTGGTGAACAGTACCGTTGTCAATGATGACGTCACTGCTTACGTCATGAACAATGTGGTCGGATGGTCAAAATCAACAAGTCAACCCATTACAGTACCCGAAAGTAAAAATGACCATTTTATCCCTATAAATTTCCATATAAATATGCTAGATTTTTTTCTCATTTGAGACACCAATTCAGCTCCAATCTTCTCAATTTATTTATTTAATTATTGTCTTCATCTTAGTATATTTTCCATAATTTTTAGAATAATATTTCAAGGCTTTTTGTAATATTTAGTAAAGAAATTCTGTCTGGATAATTTCAATATTTTCGGGGAGTTTATCTTTCAAATTTTCTTTACAATGTTTATAAATTTCATCTTATATTTATTAAATATATATTGTGAGTAATTTCTTTTTGTTAGCAAGGATATGTGTTAAGTTATTAATAAATCAGATTATGAGATAATTTTCTTTATACTTAATTTCTATTTAAATTTATTTAACTGGACTTATGGTCGGTTTACCCGCCTAGTCTTTATTTATTTTGCTTTATCCACTTTAAATATCGTAAATGGATGGCCGAGCCACCTAATTAGTTTAATTTACTTTTTTATGTCTTTATTATGGAAGACTGAGCCTCCTAACTAGTTTTTATGTCGTACGGCTCTCAAATTTAAACCTAACAATTCCTATGTAGATAGGGAAAGTAGGGATCGAATCAACAGAGATTTGTCAACTCTTAAATTAAAATCGTTAATCGGAAAAGGTTTGGGGGGTTTTTTGGTATTTTGAGAATAAGGAAATGACAACAATTAAAATAAATATTTTTGAGGTTTTGGATTTTGTAAAGAGAATTAAAACGAAATTTGGAATACAAATGATATAAAAAGCGTTAGCAAGGAACTAGTATCAAATTATATTTTTCATGGGTTTAATCATAGATAGATACATTATTAAGTAGTTGGTTTTAGAATCCCGATCAACTCAGACAAATTCCTATCCTTACAAAATAGATTAATCCCGATAAGCTCAGACAGATTAATAACTAATTTAATTAAACACCACTACCAACCAGCGTATATAGGATGCTCAATCAAATTGCATTAAACAAATAAGGCATCACCAACATTAAATTGTATATAAAAATCAGCTTAATTATATACAATTTAAATTATATAATTCCGCTACTAATTTAATTAAGTCAAGAGCTGCAACTCAATTAAACTAGTAGATGGTACTTGAATTATTAATACAAGATTAATAATCCTAGCTATATAATCACATTCATTAACTAGATTGTCAATCCAATTAATTCACACAATTATATTGGTTAAAACAGGAATTATATAAATACTTAATTAATATATATAAGTATATTAAATAAATACACACACACATATATATATATATATATATAGAAAGAAAGATTGGATTTATATTAACTAAAGAAATTAGGCGGTTCAACCGGCCATTTAAATAAATTAAACTAAAAGTATGGAGGCTCGGCCTTCCATAAAAAAAAAGAATTAAAGACATAAAAATATATTAAACTAGTTAGGAGGCTCGGCCTTCCATAATACATAAAATAAAAGACATAAAAGTAAATTAAACTAATAGGTGGCTCGGCCATCTATTTGCGATATTTAAAGTGCATAAAGCAAAATAAATAAAGACTAGGCGGGTAAACCGACCATAAGTCTAGTTAAATAAATCCAAATAGAAATTAAGTATAAAGAAAATTATCTCATAATCCCATTTATTAATAACTTAACACATATCCTTGCTAACAAAAGAAAATTACTCACAATACATATTTAATAAATATAAGATGAAATTTATAAACATTAGAAATAAAATTTGAAAGATAAACTCCCCGGAAATATTGAAATTATCCGGACAGAATTTCTTTACTAAATATTACAAAAAGCCTTGAAATATTATTCTAAAAAATCTGGAAAATATACTAATATGAAGACAATAATAAAAGAAATAAATTGCAAAATAAATGGAGAAGATTGGAGCTAAATTGGTGTCTAAATCATAAAAATAAGCTCCCTATTTATAGCCACAAAAATCAGGGGCAAAATGGTCATTTTGCACCCCAAAGTCTTGAAAATGTAGTTGGTGGCCTAATTTCCCAACTTCGCCACATGTCGCGTCCTCATTGGTCCAAGTTGCGGCTTCTAGAAGCGCCACTTGTCACCTTCTGATTGCGCCACTTGTCATCTTCTGATTGCGCCACGTCATCGGATGACATAGATTTTTATTTTTTATTTTTTTTATTTTTTATCTTCTCCAACATTTCTTCATCTTCTTCTTTTTATCTCCATAATAAACTAAAATACACTGAAAAACTTACAAACAAAGAAATAGAAGGGAAACGTGAAATATATCCATTAAATAACATAATTAACCGATTTTCAAACAAAATATAGTAATTAAATAACATAAAAATCAGTTAATTTATGAGTACATCAAATTCCCCCACACTATCTCTTTGCTTTCTCTCAAGCAAAATATAAACACACAATATACAAGTATAAATAACTTAAACAAGATTAATAAGGATAACAAAGTGTTATATAAATTTCAATACAACTTTCACAATTAACCCCTTTTTATTTGAAAAGCAATTGTGTTCGTGTGCTTGAATATCATTACAAGTTTAACATTAATATTCAAAGTTAACAAAATGTGACTGTGAAAAACATAAAACCCTGAATAAATTTTTTTTTTTTAAAACATGCTATCAGTATAATAAAAGGATAATAACAAAGTGACTATGTAAATAAAAATACATTATTAGTTTCTCAACACAACTTATAAGCTTGTAAACTCACATATTCTCCACTAATCATGAAGATTTTGGTCGATCTGGGTCAAATAGGACTTTTAGGCTTGTAATGTTAAGCTTGGGATTTGGTTACAATCGAAAGATGGGGATATACAAAATATTTCAAGAGTTTAAATTGAAAATGAATTACCACCTCTTGAAGAAAACCTTAACCATGATATCTCTTCATTTTTCACACTTTTCTATTTTCTTTTTCTTTTTCTTTTCTTTTCTTTTTTTCTTTCTTTTTCTTCTTTTTTTTATTTTTTATTTTTTTATTTTTTTATTTTTTACCTTTCGATTTGTTTTGGCAATATCTCGTAATCCTTTATCAGCAGTGTTCATAACTTTTCTATACAGATTAACACATGGTAATACATTCTCAATAAAATATTTGGATAGAAAAGTAATAAACGAGGCTAATTATCAAAGAAATTAAATGGTAATGAAACCATTCATACATGTTGGCTCAAAGTAGGATCGAGGGATATATATAAGTATGGTTCATTTAGAAAGGCTCAAACTATCAAATAAGGCCTTATGTCATCCCCAAATCAACCAAGATCTTATTTAAATTTCGTCTCAAACATGTGAAAGAACAAGTTCTAGTGTGTAGAGAGTGACATTAAATGTACTAAAATACATAGTAAACTTACATTATCATCAAGTCAAAATACTAATGTTTTTAACTCTGGGTTTCATAACATAAAACATTTAGCCACATTAGTTAAATAAGAATATTTTTGTCAAATTGCTAAGATATTCAATTGATTTATTTGAAAAAAAATTTACAGAAAGGGGTACAATTATAAAATGACTGAAAAATTTAACACAAAATTACCTAATATCTTAAAAAGTTATAATACATGCAAGATTTATTCAACAAAACAACAAATTATTAAAAACAATGTTTTTAAAGGTGTGGATCAAGAATCAAATGAGTTTAATCACTTGACTCTTTACTCAAACCACCCCCCACACTTGGAAATTACATTGTCCTCAATGTAAAAACACACAAAGTTTGAAAAACAAAAAATAAAATAACATTATTCCACAGCTTTTAATAAAAAGAAAATAACACACATTTATTTAAAAAGAAAAACTTACAACTTTAACTCTAAATCCACTGAATCTCTTTTTCGCTTGTTACCGGAAATTGACCAATTAATTGGAGGTACTTCTGGATCTGTCTCTGGTACAAAAGTCACTAATTCATCCAATAGCTCCTTGGTTGTAGGTGCAGATACAATTATTCTTCGTGCTATTGGAGATAGAAGCTTATGTGTAACAGCTATGTCAAGAAATACTAACAAACCATCAAAGTAGTGATCAACATTTAAAAGACCAATTGGTTTAGTGTGCAATTTCATGTTAAACCAGAATGTTAAATTGAACAAGCATTCTAATACCTCATATCCTCCTGGTATGACTATGAAAGCATCAGAGTTATGAAACATGAGTGTCATGCGTTCATAAAATGATTTTGTTTGTACCTCATATCCAATTGTTCTGCCATATACTTCTTTTAGAGGAGTGGGAATTACACCTACCACGAGAACTTTGTTTGGTTGATTTGTTTCAATTTGAACAAGTGTTTGGTATGACTGGTGTGCTCGAGCAACCTCTCCAATTAAACCAGCATTTCCTCCTCCGTATACTAGACCGATCTTTCGATGAGCTAGTACTTTTCCCAATTGGATAGCAGCAGTTAGATGCGAAACAGTAGCACCTACGGTTGTTCCTCCAAACACTGCGATGTTTGTTAGACTTCTGATTGATGGACCTTCCATAGTAACGACTTCAAAAGTGATTCTGTTACACACTAAAAAGAAAACAAACAAATATAACAAATCAAGGAAGAAACAAATAAAAACAAGTAGTTGTGATTGTGGCTCACATCTTCCTCTGGTTTTACGTCCAGTAACGGTTTCAAACACCTTCTATGAGTCGGGGGTATGCTGCTCATCCAGCTTTCTTAAAAACTGGCAAATGGGATTGATGTACACATAAATTAACTGATTTTTATACTACTTAATGACTATATTTTGTTTAAAAATCGGTTAATTGTGTCATTTAATGAATATATTTCACATTTCCTTTCTATTTCTTTGTGTTATAAGTTTTTCAGTGTATTCTAGTACATTTTGGAGATAAAAAGAAGAAGAAGAAATGAAGATGAAGATAAAAAAAAAAAAAAAAAGATGAACAGTAACTCCGGTGAATAGTACCACCGTCGATGATGACGTTACTGCTTACGTCATGAACAGTGTCCGTCGGCTGGTCAAAGTCAACAAGTCAACCTGCTACAGTACCCGGAGGTCAAAATGACCATTTTACCCCTAGAAATTTCCCTATAAATATGCTAGCTTCATTTCTCATTTGAGACACCAATTTAGCTCCAATTTTCTTCATTTATTTTGTAATTTCTTTCTTTTATTATTATCTTCATATTAATATAATTTTTAGAATAGTTTTTCAAGTCTTTTTGTAAAATTTAGTAAAGAAATTTTGTCCGGATAATTTCAATATTTTCGGGGAGTATTTCTTTCAAATTTTCGTTCTAATGTTTATAAATTTCATCTTATATTTATTAAATATGGATTGTGAGTAATTTCCTTTTGTTAGTAAGGATATGTGTTAAGTTATTAATAAATGGGATTATGAGATAATTTTCTTTGTACTTAATTTCTATTTGGATTTATTTAACTGGACTTATGGTCGGTTTACCCGCCTAGTCTTTATTTATTTTGTTTTATGCACTTTAAATATCGCAAATGGATGGCCGAGCCACCTATTAGTTTAATTTACTTTTATGTCTTTTATTTTCTTTTTTTTATGGAAGGCCGAGCCTCCATACTTTTAGTTTAATTTATTTAAATGGCCGGTTGAACCGCCTAATTTGTTTAGTTAATATAAATCCAATCTTTCTTTATATATATATATATATTTGTATATTTATTTAATATACTTATATCTATATATTAATTAAGTATTTATGTAATTCCTGTTTTAATTAATATAATTATGTGAATTAATTGGATTGACAATCCAATTAATAAACGTGATTATATAGCTAGGATTATTAATCTTGTATTAATGATTCAAGTGGCATCTACTAATTTAATTGAGTTGCAGCTATTGGCTTAATTAAATTAGTAGTGGAATTATATAATTTAAATTGTATATAATTAAGCTGATTGTTATATACAATTTAATGTTGGTGATGCCTTATTTACTTAATGCAATTTGATTGAACATCCTATACACGCTGGTTGGTAGTGGTGTTTAATTAAATTAGAGATTAATATGTCTGAGCTGATCGGGATTAATCTAATTTGTAAGGATAGGAATCTGTCTGAGCTGATCAGGATTCTAAAACCAATTACTTAATAATGTCTTTATCTATGATTAATCCCATGAAAAATATAACTTGATACTAATTCCTTGCTAACGTTTTTTTTATATCATTTATATTCCAAATTCCTTTTTAATTCTATTCTCAAAATACCAAAAACCCCCCAAAACCCTTTCCGATTAATGATTTTAATTTAAGAGTTGACAAATCTGTGTGGATTCGATCCCTACTTTCCCTATCTACATAGGAATTGTTAGGTTTAAATTTGAGAGCCGCACGACAGGCTTCGTCAAATTTTGGCGCCGTTGCCGGGGATTTGTTTTAATTTCTTCTATTAAATTATTAATCTTTTTCTTTTGTTACAAATTTCATTCCTTTGGTGACACCAAACAACAAGTTCATTGTTGTATGCACTTAAGAAGTGGTAAGATCACCGGAGAAGGACAAGGGAGTAAAACACCAGTTGAGATCAGAGAACAAGCTACGGATCTAGAAGAAGGCAAGGCAGAAAATCAGCCGGATACCCAACTTATTTCTGGTGATATTCTTCCTACTTATCTTTTAAATATGGCTTTGAATCAAAGATCTCTGAAAGAACTCACTGCTCCCACTCTTGATGAACAACCTTTATGCATTATTTTTCCACAAGTTGATGCTAATTTTAAAATGCATACTGGTTTTATACAATGTTTGCCAACCTTTAATGGATTACCTGGAGAAGATCCACTAAGGCACATTAAGGAATTTCATGTTATTTACACTAATTTGAAACAAGAAGGTACAAGAGATGAAGTTATTAAACTGCGTTCTTTTCCTTTTAGTTTACAAAATAGTGCAAAAGATTGGTTATATGATTTGCCTTCGGGATCTATTCAAGATTGGACTGGTATGCAAAGAGTTTTTCTAGCTAAATATTATCCTGCATCTAGAACTGCAACAGTCCGAAAGGATATAAGTGGCATAAGACAACAAACTGGTGAAACATTGTATGAATATTGGGAAAGATTTAAAAGATTATGTGCTAGTTGTCCTCATCATCAAATACCTGAACAACTATTAATTCAATAATTTTATGAGGGTTTGATTTCTTATGATAGGATGACAATTGATGCTGCTAGTGGTGGTGCTCTTTCAGATAAAACCCCACAAGCTGCACGTGAATTAATAGCTAACATGGCTGCTAATTCACAATCTTTTAACACCAGGAATGATACTGTCAGGAAAGTTAATGAAGTAGATGTATCATCATCATCATCATCTACACAAATTGAGCAAAGATTAGATCATCTTACCAATTTAGTTGGTCAATTAGTTGAGAAAAGAATCAATGCACCAGTAAAAGCATGTGAAATTTGTTTAGGCAATGACCATCCTACAGATTCTTGTCCTACACTATTTCAAGAGGAACAAGCCAATGCCATGGGTAATTTTCAGAACCAACCTCAGAGAAGACACAATCCATTCTCCAACACATACAATGAAGGGTGGAGAGACCATCCTAACTTTAGATGGAGTAACCAAGGGGTTAGGCCACCAATGAACCCACCAGGTTTTGTTCCTAATCAACACCAAAATCCTCCTCAACTTCCTCAGAACCAACAGCAGAGTATGTCTTTAGAAGATATGGTGAAATCTCTAGCCTCAAGTTCTATATCTTTTCAAAGAGATACCATGTCCTTCCAAAAGGATAAAGTCCAGCATTCACAACTTGGAGAATCAGGTAGGACAAATGGCTTCTGAGTTAGGTCAATTGAAAACACAGCTTTTCAATAAACTTCCATCACAACCACTCAATCCCAGAGAGAATGCTAGTGCCGTAACACTAAGAAGTGGTAAAGTGTTGGAAGAATCCAAGAGACCAGAGGAAAATAAAGGCACGGAGAAAACACCTATTTCAAGCCCAGCATCTTCCGACAAAGTTCCTCAAATAGGAGAATCTTCTTCTTCTATTCCCAAGGTAAGTCCTCATTTCCCTAATAGGTTAACTAAGAACAAGAAAGATGAGGAAGAGAAAGATGTTCTTGAAATCTTCAAGAAAGTTGAAGTCAACATTCCTCTTTTAGATGCAATAAGACAGATTCCTCGTTATGCTAAGTTCCTAAAAGAACTTTGTACCAACAAGAAGAAGCTTAAAGGTAACGAGAGAATCAGTGTGGGGGAATGTGTATCTGCTGTTCTCCAACAAAAACTTCCTGCAAAGCAAAAAGATCCAGGTATGTTCGCTATCCCTTGTACAATTGGTGATAAGGTAGTCTCAGGTTGTATGCTAGATTTAGGAGCCTCTATTAATGTCATGCCGTATACAATCTATAACTCTTTGAATTTGGGACCAATGAAGCCGACTAGAATTGTTATTCAGTTAGCTGATAGGTCTGTGGCTTAT
Organism: Apocynum venetum; assembly: GCA_019593545.1. Lineage (NCBI taxonomy): Eukaryota > Viridiplantae > Streptophyta > Magnoliopsida > Gentianales > Apocynaceae > Apocynum > Apocynum venetum. Next base: position 69,766 of record SRSM01000685.1, on the reverse strand, counting down.
CCAAAAGGAGTAATAGAAGATGTACTGGTCAAAGTCAATGATTTAGTATTCCCTGCAGATTTCTACATTTTAAAAACCGAGGATAGCCAAAATACTTGTTCATCACAGTCACCTATTCTGTTAGGTAGACCATTTCTGAAAACTGCTAGAACTAAGATTGATGTAAATGAAGGTACTTTATCAATGGAATTTGATGGTGACTAAAATTTCTTTTAACATATTTGATGCCATGAAGTACCCTTCTGATGAATGTTCTACAGTTTCTGTTGTGGATATTATAGATCCACTTATTGAAGATACATTTGATTTGAGCTACACTGAAATGATGCAATCCATTATGAACTTGAGCATAGATGAAAATATTCTTGACACTTTATCTGTGGAATGTGATAATGAACTTAAACAAGCTGTCAAAGATTTATCTGCATGTCCTGTTAGTAATTCTAAAATTGCATTACCTAGCTCACATGATAAAATTTTACCATCTGTTGTTTGTCCCCCGTCACTTGAGCTTAAAGCTTTACCTTCTCATTTGAAATATGCATATTTGAGTGAAGGTAATGCTTTACCTGTTATTATTGCTAACAATCTCTCATCTTCCCAAGAAGAGAGGTTAGTATCTGTGCTTAGGGACAACAAAACTGCCATCAGCTGGACTTTAGCCGACATTAAAGGTATTAGCCCATCAACATGCATGCACCGTATATTGTTAGAAGATGGAGCTAAACCAACCAGAGAGTCACAAAGGAGACTAAACCCTCCTATGATGGAAGTAGTAAAAGCTGAAATTCTTAAACTTCTTGATGCTGGTGTCATCTATCAAATCACAGATTCACATTGGGTAAGTCCTGTGCATGTTGTTCCAAAGAAAAGTGGAATAACCTTGTTCTCAATTATGAAAAGTGTCATTTTATGGTAGAACAAGGAATTGTTTTAGGGCACGTAGTTTCACCAAAAGGACTGGCTGTTGACAAAGCCAAGATTGATGTGATTAAGTCTATTCCTTATCCTTCTACGGTAAGAGAGGTAAGATCCTTCTTAGGCCATGCTGGATTCTATAGAAGGTTTATTAAGGATTTCTCTAAAACTGTTCAACCTTTATGCAAGCTATTACAAAAAGAACATAAATTCAATTTTGATGAAGGTTGTAAACATGCATTTAAACTGTTGAAAGAGAAATTGATTTCATCACCTATCATTCAACCCCCTAATTGGAATTTTCCTTTTGAGATAATGTGTGATGCTAGTGACAAAGCAGTTGGAGCTGTTCTAGGTCAGAAAATAGATAAAGTTCCTCATGTGATATATTATGCATCTAAATTACTTGATGATGCCCAATGCAATTATACCACAACTGAGAAGGAACTCTACTCTGTTATTTTTGCTCTAGAAAAATTTAGATCTTATCTGTTGGGAACAAAAGTAATTGTTTATTCAGATCATGCAGCTCTAAAGTACCTGTTAAAGAAGAAGGAGTCCAAACCAAGACTACTGAGATGGATTTTCTTACTCCAGGAATTTGACCTTGAAATCCGAGATAAGAAGGGAGCAGAGAATCTTGTTGCTGATCATTTGAGTCGACTGACATATGACGGGGAAGTATCTCCTATCTCTGATTTATTTCCTGATGAGCATCTTTATGCATTGCATGGAATTATACCTTGGTATGCTGATATGGTTAATTATATTGTTACCAAAGTATTTCCAAATCATTTATCTAAGCCTCAAAAGGATAAAATTAGGAATGACTCAAAATACTACATTTGAGATGACCCCTACCTTTTCAAAAGCTGCGCAGACAATGTCATACGCAGATGTGTTCCAAATAACGAAATTCAATCCATATTAAATTTTTGTCATACTTTTGAATGTGGAGGTCATTTTGGACCAAAACGAACTGCTAGAAAAATTATGGAAAGTGGATTTTATTGGCCTACTTTTAACAAAGATGCATATTACTTTGTTAAATCTTGCAATGAATGTCAAAGAGTTGGTAATATATCCAAGAGAGATGAAATGCCTTTGAAAACTATCTTAGTTTGTGAACTTTTTGATGTATGGGGTATTGATTTCATGGGACCTTTTCCTTCGTCTTTTGGAAATACTTACATCTTGCTTGCAGTGGATTATGTGTCCAAATGGATTGAAGCTAAGGCCACTCGAACGAATGATTCCAAAGCAGTTGTGACATTTATCAAAGACAACATATTCCATAGATTTGGAATTCCAAAGGCCATCATCAGTGACAGAGGTACGCATTTTTGCAACAAGGTAGTGGAAACTCTGTTTAAAAAATATCATGTTTCTCATAAGGTTTCTACTGCCTATCATCCTCAAACAAATGGACTTGCTGAAATCTCTAACAGGGAAATTAAGTCTATTCTAGCTAAAGTAGTCAATCCTAATAGGAAAGACTGGAGCCTTCGATTGGGAGATGCTCTTTGGGCGTACAGAACAGCATTCAAAACCCCTATTGGTATGTCACCATTTAGATTGGTTTATGGTAAAGCCTGTCATCTACCTATGGAATTAGAACATAAGGCATTTTGGGCCATTAAACAATGTCATCTTAATCTTGATGATGCACAATCTAATCGAAAACTGCAGATTCAAGAACTAGAAGAGATTAGAAATGATGCATATGTTAATTCCTGGATTGCAAAAGAAAAGATGAAATATTACCATGACAAAAATCTTTCAAGGAAAAATTTCAATATTGGTGATAAGGTTCTACTCTATAATTCTCGTCTGAGACTGTTTCCAGGAAAGCTAAAGTCAAGGTGGATTGGCCCATTTGTTATCATTAATATCTTTAATCACGGGTCAGTGGAGATAAAAAGTCTTCAAACGAGCAAAATTTTTAAAGTGAACGGTCATCTCCTGAAACCTTTTCATGAAGGATTTGTCGGACAAATTTATCGATTCCATTGCTTTTGAAGACCCACCACCATAAAGGAATTGAAATCTGTGCTCGTCGAGTCTAAGACGTTAAACAAGGGCGCTGTGTAGGGAGGCAACCCATCGCTTTCTTAAATACTTTTGAATTGTTTGATTTTCCTTTTTCACTTTTTAGCTTGCAGGCCTAGCAAAAATTGTTGAATACGCGTCTTCTCGAATACTGAAAGATGGCGTATTCAAGTTAATTAAATGTCCAACAGTGATTAAACACGACTTTAAATAGCCTGCTTAATTGTTGAAAGAATCACCAAACGATTTCTGCTAATTTCCTTTCAAGAGTAAATTTCATCTGCAAGGTATTTCTTTCCTTTTTACATTTTAGTTTGCCTTCCCATCCCTTCTTTCTTTCTATCTCTTTGTTACATAATGGATGATTCACTAATGAAAATGAGAAGATATTATCCATTGCTCCCTATTAATTATTTGAGAAAAATCTATCTTATGAGATTGGAGCGTATGAAATTACTAGTATCCATTGGAATGCCTGAGGATATTAGGTGGATAATTGAAGCTAAGGTCCGAATTAGTGGTGAACATCCAGCTTTTCCCAAATGTCAACCTGGGTTGGGGAAAAGTAGTTATGCAAAGAAACGGAGAGGTAAAAGAATGAGAGTCTGTTATAAATGTGCTAGATGGAACTGTGATACCAGTTGTCGTTCACTTGGGTATTTATCCGATAATCGAGAAGACAAAATTGCTTTCATTAAGAATGGACTGAGTAAAGAGTCATTAGATGATATCAAATTGACTCTTGATTCGCATTCTAGTGGATACGTTCAAATGGAAATTCTCGGGTTATGGAAACAATTCAAAATTGAACAACTCCGGTACACTCTTCGGTATCTCATTTGTTGAATGACACAAACTATAATTTCTGGAAAAATAGAGTTAGAATCTATATATCTTCTCTAAACTATAATTTGTTGAATGACAGGCTTCATCAGGGATCGTTTAAATTCAGATACCGAAGAGTGTATCGGAGTTGTTCAATTTTGAATTGTTTCCATAACCCGAGAATTTCCATTTGAACGTATCCACTAGAATGCGAATCAAGAGTCAATTTGATATCATCTAATGACTTTTTACTCAGTCCATTCTTAATGAAAGCAATTTTGTCTTCTCGATTATCAGATAAATACCCAAGTGAACGACAACTGGTATCACAGTTCCATCTAGCACATTTATAACAGACTCTCATTCTTTTACCTCTCCGTTTCTTTGCATAACTACTCTTTCCCAACCCAGGTGGACGTTTGGGAAAAGCTGGATGTTCACCACTAATTCGGACCTTAGCTTCAATTATCCACCTAATATCCTCAGGCATTCCAATGGATACTAGTAATTTCATACGCTCCAATCTCATCAGATAGATTTTTCTCAAATAATTAATAGGGAGCAATGGATAATATCTTCTCATTTTCATTAACGAATCATCCATTATGTAACAAAGAGATAGAAAGAAAGAAGGGATGGGAAGACAAACTAAAATGTAAAAATGAAAGAAATACCTTGCAGATGGAATTTACTCTTGAAAGGAAATTAGCAGAAATCATTTGGTGATTCTTTCAACAATTAAGCAGGCTATTTAAAGCCATGTTTAATCACTGTTGGACATTTAATTAACTTGAATACGCCATCTTTCAGTATCCGAGAAGACGCGTACTCAACAATTTCTGCTAGGCCTGCAAGCTAAAAAGTGAAAAAGGAAAATCGAAAAATTCAAAAGTATTTAAGAAAGCGATGGGTTGCCTCCCACACAGCGCCCTTGTTTAACGTCTTAGACTCGACGAGCACAGATTTCAATTCCTTTCTGGTGATGGGTCTTCAAAAGCAATGGAATCGATAATTTGTCTGACAAATCCTTCATGAAAAGGTTTCAGGAGATGACCGTTCACTTTAAAAATTTTGCTCGTTTGAAGACTTTTTACCTCCACTGACCCGTGATTAAAGATATTAATGATAACAAATGGGCCAATCCACCTTGACTTTAGCTTTCCTGGAAACAGTCTCAGACGAGAATTATAGAGTAGAACCTTATCACAAGAACTTTAAGAGAAAACTCATATTTGTAGTCAAATCATAATCATCTGAATTGTTGCAATTACATATATAGAAGAAAGAGTTCAAATTCTTGTTTGATTAGGAACTCTACTTATTTAAAAAGGAAACCAAATCTACTAAGATATCAAATCTACCCAGATTTTCTTATTCAAAAAGGAAAACAAATAAAAAAATAAATTTAATAGATACCAAATATGCCAAGATTTCCAATTATTATAGAAAACGAATAAATCCTAAAATCCTTATGGGCTGGACAAAATTCTTAAGTTTGGTGGACTTGTAATTGGACTTTCTTCTCCCTTGTATCAAATCTAATTAAATTCACAAGTCTTGGGCAGCCCATGCAATTTCTCTCTTGAGCAGATTGATCCAAATAACACAAAATAAGCTCATTTAGTGCATCTTTTATATGTTTAGCTCTAGCTCTTGTAATTGGACCTCCATCATAGCTCAAAGGATCCAGCTTCTTATTATTTGTGCTTGCATAATCGAAAGGAAGTAAATTAGAAACATTAAAAGTAGCACTGATATTATACTCACTAGAAAGAGCTAATTTGTAAGCATTGTCATTTTAGAATGAATTTGTAATGCATGAAGCATCATCAGGTTTATGACATTGAATGAATTGTGCCATTTTAGAAAACCTACCAACTACCACAAATATACTATCAAATCCGCATCTAGTTCTAGGTAAACCAAGAACAAAATCCATAGAAACATCTATCCAAGGTGCATGTGACATAGGTAATGGTGTGTATAAACCATGCGGATGCATTTTAGACTTAGCTTGCAAACATGTAATACAATTAGCACAATACTTAGAAACATCTGATCGCATATTAGGCCAAAAGAAGTGTTCCTGTAAAATATCTAAAGTCTTGGATATGCCAAAATGTCCAATTAAACCCCCTTCGTTTGCTTCACGAATCAAAAGTAATCGCATATAACACTTAGGAATGCAAAGTTGTCTCATGCGAAATAAATAATCATCATGCCTATAGAACTTATCAAAACCAGCATTCTTACATGCATTATAAACATTGCTAAAATTGCTGTCTTTCTCATACAATTCTTTAATATGCTCAAAATCTAGCAATTTAGCATCTAAAGTGGTAACAAGTGCATACCTTCGACTCAAAGCATCAGTAACAACATTTTCCTTTCCCTTCTTGTACTTGATGATGTATGGAAACGATTCAATGAATTCACTCTATTTAGCATGACGTTTATTCAACTTATTTTGTCCCTTCAGATACTTCAAGCTTACATGATCAATATGGATAACAAACTCCGTAGGAAGAAGATAGTGCTGCCATGTTTCCAATGCTCTTACTAAAGCATACATCTCTTTGTCATAAGTTGGATATTTCAATGCAGCTCCATTCAACTTTTCACTAAAATAAGCGATTGGCTTTCCTCCTTGCAAAAGGACAACACTAATACTAACCTCCGAAGCATCACATTCAATTTCAAAAGTGTTATCAAAGTTAGGTAAAGCAAGAATAGGAGCAGAAGTTAATTTTGTCTTTAACATGTTAAATGCTCTTTCTTGTTCATCCCCCCCATTTAAATTCAACATTTTTTTTTATAACTTCAGTTAAAGAGGCAGCAATGCTAGAAAAACCCTTAACAAACCATCTATAAAAACTGGTCAAACCATGAAAACTTCTAACTTCCCTCACATTCTTAGGTTTGGTCAGGTTTCAATAGATTTAACCTTTTCATTATCTACTTCAATAGATTTAAAATTATCTCCCTCATCTTCACTCACCACTTCTACATTTCGTATAACCATCACCTTTGCAGTAGGACATTGGCTTGCCTATGTCCATATCCCAAGCATTTGAAGCACTTCAGATATCTCAAAGAACTCTTAGATTTATCATTCTTAGGCTGTACTTTTGGTGTAGAAACATCTTTACTTTTGTTTGCTTCAAATCTGTCCTTACTTGAATTTGAATCTCCAACTTTGTTTCCTTTCCAATTCAACTTCCATGAAGAAGTAGAAGTCAAACCAGATTTGATACCAAACTGATACGATCGTTGCTTATCTATCAAACAACACCCGTAACAACCTTTTGATACTATTACCAAATATCACGAATTAGGAGCCTTTAGTTATCAAACAACTAAGAACCCTAATTATAAGTGGTGAAATTCTTAGAGAATTTCAAAGCAAAGCTCTCACAAGAACTTTAAGAGAAAAATCAAAATTATATTAAATCATAATCATCTAAATTGTTCCAATTACATATATAGAAGAAAGAGTTCAAATCCTTATTTGATTAGGAACTCTACTTATTTAAAAAGGAAACCAAATCTACTAAGATATCAAATCTACCCAGATTTCCTTATTCAAAAAGGAAAACAAATAAAACAATAAATCTAATAGATACCAAATCTGCCAAGATTTCCAAATTCTTATAGAAAACGAATAAATCATAAAATCCTTATGGGCTGGACGAAATTCTTAAGTTTGGTGGGCTTGTAATTGGACTTTCTTCTCCCATGTATCAAATCTAATTAAATTCACAAGTCTTGGGCAGTGACGAAGCCTGTCGTACGGCTCTCAAATTTAAACCTAACAATTCCTATGTAGATAGGGAAAGTAGGGATCGAATCTACAAAGATTTGTCAACTCTTAAATTAAAATCATTAATCGAAAAAGGTTTTGGGGATTTTGGAATTTTGAGAATAAAGTAATGACAATAATTAAAATAAATATTTTTGAGGTTTTGGATTTTGTAAACAGAATTAAAACGAAATTTGGAATACAAATGATATAAAAAGCGTTAGCAAGGAACTAGTATCAAGTTATATTTTTCATGGGATTAATCATAGATAGATACATTATTAAATAGTTGGTTTTAGAATCCCGATAAGCTCAGACAAATTCCTATCCTTACAAAATAGATTAATCCCGATCACCTCAGACAAATTAATCTCTAATTTAATTAAACACCACTACCAACCAGTGTGTATATAATGCTCAATCAAATTGCATTAAATAAATAAGGCATCACCAACATTAAATTGTATATAACAATCAGCTTAATTATATACAATTTAAATTATATAATTCCGCTACTAATTTAATTAAGCCAAGAGCTACAACTCAATTAAACTAGTAGATGCTACTTGAATCATTAATACAAGATTAATAATCCTAGTTATATAATCACATTCATTAACTAGATTGTCAATCCAATTAATTCACACAATAATATTGGTTAAAACAGAAATTATATAAATACTTTATTAATATATATATAAGTATATTAAATAAATACACACATATATATATATATATATATATATAGAAAGAAAGATTGGATTTATATTAACTAAAGAAATTAGGCGGTTCAACCGGCCATTTATATAAATTAAACTAGTTAGGAGGCTTGGCCTTCCATAATACGAAAAATAAAAGACATAAAAGTAAATTAAACTAATAGGTGGCTCGACCATCCATTTGCGACATTTAAAGTGCATAAAGCAAAATAAATAAAGATTAGGCGGGTAAACCGACCATAAGTCCAGTTAAATAAATCCAAATAGAAATTAAGTACAAGGAAAATTATCTCATAATCCCATTTATTAATAACTTAACACATATCCTTCCTAACAAAAGAAAATTACTCACAATACATATTTAATGAATATAAGATGAAATTTATAAACATTAGAAAGAAAATTTGAAAGATAAACTCCCCGGAAATATTGAAATTATCCGGACATAATTTTTTTACTATATTATTACAAAAAGCCTTGAAATATTATTCTAAAAAATCTGAAAAACATACTAATATGAAGACAATAATAAAAGAAATAAATTGCAAAAGAAATGGAGAAGATTGGAGCTAAATTGGTGTCTAAATTATAAAAATAAGCTTCCTATTTATAGCCACAAAAATCATGGGCAAAATGGTCATTTTGCACCCCAAAGTCTTGAAAATTTAGTTGGTGGCCTAATTTCCCCAACTTAGCCACATGTCGCGTCCTCATTGGTCCAAATTGCGGCTTCTAGAAGCGCCACTTGTCACCTTTTGATTGCGCCACGTCATCGGATGATATATAATTTTTTTTTAAACTTCTCCAACATTTCTTCTTCTTCTTCTTTTTATCTCCATAATGAATTAAAATACACTAAAAAACTTACAAACAAAGAAATAGAAGGGAAACGTGAAATATATCCATTAAATAACATAATTAACCGATTTTTAAACAAAATATAGTCATTAAATAACATAAAAATCAGTTAATTTATAAGTACATCAGGCATCCCATGCAATTTCTCTCTGGAGCAGATTGATCCAAATAACACAAAATAAGCTCATTGAGTGCATCTTTCATCTCCATGCTCCGCATCACGATCTCTACTTTCCCTATCTAAATAGAAATTGTTAGATTTAAATTTTAGAGCCGTACGATAGGTGCCGTTGCCGGGGATTTGTTTTAATTTCTTCTATTAAAACCATTAATTTTTTTTTGTTACAAATTTCATTCATTTGGTGACGCCAAACAACAAGTTCATTCTTCTTGCTCATCTTTTTAATATGGCTTTGAATCAAATATCTCTAAAGAAACTCACTGCTCCAACTTTTGATGAACAACCTTTATGCATTATTTTTCCACAAGTTGATGCTAATTTTAAAATGCATACTATTTTTATACAATGTTTGCCAACTTTTAATGGCTTACCTGGAAAAGATCCACTTAGGCACATAAAGTAATTTCATGTTATTTGCACTAATTTGAAACAAGAAGGTACAAGAGATTAAGTGATTAAACTGCATTCTTTTCCTTTTAGTTTACAAAATAGTGCAAAAGATTAGTTATATGATTTACCTTTGGGATCTATTCAAGATTGGACTGGAATGCAAAGAGCTTTTCTAGCTAAATATTATCCTGCATCTAGAACTGCAACAGTTCGAAAGGATAAAAGTGGCAAAAGACAACAAACTGGTGAAACATTGTATGAATATTGGGAAAGATTTAAAAGATTATGTGTTAGTTGTCCTTATCATCAAATACCTGAATAATTATTAATTCAATATTTTCATACGGGCTTGATTTCTTATGACAGGATGACAATTGATGCTGCTAGTGGTGGTGCTCTTTCAGATAAAACCCCACAAGCTGTGCGTGAATTAATAGCTAACATGGCTGCTAATTCACAATCTTTTAACACCAGGAATGATACTGTCAGGAAAGTTAATGAAGTAGATGCATCATTATCATCATCATCATCTACACAAATTGAGCAAAAATTAGATCATCTTACCAATTTAGTTGGGAAAAGAATCAATGCACCAGTAAAAGCATGTGAAATTTGTTTAGGCAATGACCATCCTACAGATTTTTGTCCTACGCTATTTCAAGAGAAACAAGCCAATATCATGGGTAATTTTCATAACCAACCTCAGAGAAGACACAATTCATTCTCCAACACATACAATGAAGGGTGGAGAGACCATCTTAACTTTAGATAGAGTAACATAGGGGTTAGGCCACCAATGAACCCATTAAGCTTTGTTCCTAATCAACACCAAAATCCTCCTCAACTTTCTCAGAACCAACAACAAAGTATGTCTTTAGAAGATATGGTGAAATCTCTAGGTTCAAGTTCTATATATTTTCAGGGAGATACCATGTCATTCCAAAAGGATACAAAGTCCAGCATTCACAATTTGGAGAATTAGGTAGGACAAATGGCTTTTGAGCTAAGTCAATTGAAAACATAGTTTTTCAATAAACTTCCATCACAACCATTCAATCCCAGAGAGAATGTTAGTGCCGTAACATTGAGGAGTGGTAAAGTATTGGAAGAATCCAAGAGACCAAAGGAAAATAAAGGCATGGAGAAAGCACCTATTTCAAGCCTAACAACTTTCGACAAAGTTTCTCAAATACGAGAATCTTCTTCTTCTATTTCCAAGTCCTCCTTTCCCCAATAGATTAACTAAGAACAAGAAAGATGAGGAAGAAAAATATGTTCTAGAGATCTTCAGGAAAGTTGAAGTCAACATTCCTCTTTTGGATGCAATAAGACAAATTCCTCGTTATGCCAAATTCCTAAAATAACTTTGTACCAACAAGAAGCTTAAAGGTAACGAGAGAATTAGTGTGGGGGAATATGTGTCTGCTGTTCTCCAACAGAAACTTCCTCCAAAGCAAAAAGATCCAGGTATGTTCGCTATCCCTTGTACAGTTGGTGATAAAGTAGTCTCAGACAGTATGCTAGATTTAGGAGTCTCTATTAATGTCATGTCTTATACAATCTATAACTCTTTAGTTTGTGCTAGATGGAACTGTGATGCCAGTTGTCGTTCACTTGGGTATTCATCCGAAAATCGGGAAGACAAAATTGCTTTCATTAAGAATGGACTGAGTAAAGAGTCATTAGATGACATCAAACTGACTCTTGATTCGCATTCTAGTGGATATGTTCAAATGGAAATTCCCGGGTTATGGAAACAATTCAAAATTGAACAACTCCGATATCTAAATTTAAACGATCTCGTTTGCCAATTTTTAAGCAAGTTGGATGAGCAGCATACCCCCGACTCATAAAAGGTGTTTGAAACCATTACTGAACGTAAAACCAGAGGAAGATGTGAGCCACAATCACAACTACTTCTTTTTATTTGTTTCTTCATGGATTTGTTTTATTTGTTTGTATTATTTTTAGTGTGTAACAAAATCACTTTTGAAGTCGTTACTATGGAAGATCCATCAATTAGAAGTCTAACAAACATCGTAATATTTGGAGGAACGACTGTGGGTGCTACTGTTTCGCATCTAACTACTGCTATCCAATTGGGAAGAGTATTAGCTTATCGAAAGATCGGTCTAGTATACGGAGGAGGAAATGCTGGATTAATTGGAGAGGTTGCTCAAGCACACCAGTCATACCAAACACTTGTTCAGATTGAAACAAATCAGCCAAACAAAGTTCTGAATTTAAACGATCCCGTTTGCCAGCTTTTAAGAAAGCTGGATGAGCAGCATACCCGCGACTCATATAAGGTGTTTGAAATCATTACTGGATGTAAAACCAGAGGAAGATGTAAGCCACAATCACAACTACTTCTTTTTATTTGTTTCTTCCTTGATTTGTGTTATTTGTTTGTTTTCTTTTTAGTGTGTAACAGAATCACTTTTGAAGTCGTTACTATGGAAGGTTCATCAATCCGAAGTCTAACAAACATCGCAGTGTTTAGAGGAACGACCGTGGGTGTTACTGTTTCGCATCTAACTGCTGCTATCCAATTGGGAAAAGTACTAGCTCATTGAAAGATCGGTCTAGTAAATGGAGGAGGAAATGCTGGATTAATTGGAGAGGTTGCTCAAGCACACCAGTCATACCAAACACTTGTTCAGATTGAAACAAATCAGGCAAACAAAGTTCTCGCGGTAGGTGTAATTCCCACTTCTCTGAAACAAATATATGGCAAAACAATTGGACATGAGGTACAAACAAAATCATTTTATGAACGCATGACACTCATGTTGCATAACTGTGATGCTTTCATAGTAATCCGAGGAGCATATGGAGTATTAGAATGCTTGTTCAATTTAATAGTCTGGTTTAACATGAAACTGCACACTAAACCAATTGGTCTTTTAAATGTTGATCACTACTTTGATGGTTTATTAGCATTTCTTGACATAGCTGGTACACATAAGCTTCTATCTCCAGTAGCACGAAGAATAATTGTATTTTCGCCTACAACCAAGGAGCTATTGGATAAATTAGTAGCTTTTGTACTAGAGACAGATCCAGAAGTACCTCCAATTAACTGGTCAATTTCCGGTAACAAGCGAGAAAGAGATTCAGTGGATTTAGAGTTAAAATTGTAAGTTTTTCTTTTTAAATAAATGTGTCTTATTTTCTTTTTATTAAAAGCTATGGGATAATGTTGTTTTTTTTCAAACTTTATGTGTTTTTACATTGAGAACAATGTAGTCCCCAAATGTGAGGGGGGGTGGTTTGAGTAAAGAGTCAAGTGATTAAACTCATTTGATTCTTGATCCACACATTTCAAAACATTGTTTTAAATAATTTGTTATTTTGTTGAATAAATCATGCATGTATTATAACTTTTTAAGATGTTAGGTAATTTTGTGTTAGATTTTTCAATCCTTTTATAATTGTATCCTTTCTGTAAATTTTTTTTGAATAAATCAATTGAATATCTTTGTAATTTGACAAAAATATTCTTATTTAACTAATGTGGCTAAATCCTTTTTGTTATGAAATTCAGAGTTAAAAACATTAATATTGTGATTTGATGAAAATGTAAGTTTACTGTTTGTTTTAATACATTTATGGTCACTCTTTACACGCTAGAACTTGTTCTTTCACATGCTTGAGACGAAATTTAATTAAGATCTTAGTTAATTTGGGGATGATATAAGGCCTTCTTTGATAGTTTGAGCCTTTTTGAACGAATCATACTTATATATATCCCTCGATCCAACTTTGAGCCAATATGTATGAATGGTTTCATTACCATTTAATTTCTTTGATAAATAGCCTCGTTTATTACTTTTCTATCAAGATACTTTATTGAGAATATATTAATCATGTGTTAATCTATATTGAAAAGTTATGAACACTATTGATAAAGGATTACGAGATATTGTAAAAAAAATCGAAAGGTAAAAAGCTTATAGATATGATCTCTTAAAAAAGAGTGTGAAAAAAAAAAGAAAAGTGTGAAAAAAGGAAATGAAGAGATATTATGGCTAAGTTTTTCTTCAAAGATGTGTAATTCATTCTTAATTTAAACTCTTGAAATATTTTTTATATTCCTATCCTTCATTTGTAGCCAAATCCTGAACTTAACATTACAAAGTTAAAAGTCCTATTTGACCCAGATTGACCAAAATTTTCATCATTAGTGGAGGGTATGTGACTTTACAAGTTTATAAGTTATGTTGAGAAACTAAGAATTTATTTTTATTTACATAGTGACTTTGTTGTTATCTTTTCATTATATTGATATCATGTTTTCAAAAAAAAATATTTATTAAGGATTTTATCCTTTTCACAGTTACATTTTGTTAACTTTGAATATTAATGTTAAACTTGTAAATGATATTCAAGCACACGAGGACAATTGCTTTTCAAATAAAAGGGGGTTAATTGTTACCTTATTAATCTTGTTTAAATTATTTATACTTGTATATTTTATATTTTGTTTGAGGACAAGCAAAGAGATAATGTGGGGGAATTTGATGTACTCATAAATTAACTGATATTTATGTTACTTAATAACTATATTTTGTTTAAAAATCGGTTAATTGTGTTATTTAATGGATATATTTCACATTTACTTTCTATTTATTTGTTTATAAGTTTTTCAGTGTATTTTAGTACATTTTTGAGATAAAAAGAATAAGAAAAAATGAAGATGAAGAAGAAGAAAAAAAAAATCGATGAACAATAACTCCGGTGAACAATACAATCGTCGATAATGACGTCACTGCTTACTTCATGAATAATGTGGTCGAATGGTTAAAATCAACAAATCAACCCACTACAGTACCCAAAAGTCAAAATGATCATTTTACCCCTAAAAATTTCCCTATAAATATGCCAGCTTTTTTTCTCATTTGAGATACCAATTTAGCTCCAATCTTCTCAATTTATTTTGCAATTTCTTTCTTTAATTATTGTCTTCCTCTTAGTATATTTTTCAGAATTTTTAAAATAATATTTCAAGGCTTTTTGTAATATCTAGTAAAGAAATTATGTCCGGATAATTTCAATATTTATGGGAAATTTATCTTTCAAATTTTCTTTCCAATGTTTATAAATTTCATCTTATATTTATTAAATATCTATTGTGAGCAATTTCCTTTTGTTAGCAATGATATGTGTTAAGTTATTAATAAATGGGATTATGAGATAATTTTCTTTGTACTTAATTTATATTTGGATTTATTTAACTGGACTTATTGTCGGTTTACCCGTCTAGTCTTTATTTATTTTTCTTTATGCACTTTAAATATCGAAAATGGATGGCCGAACCACCTAATTAGTTTAATTTACTTTTATGTATTTTATTTTCTTTATTATGGAAGGCCGAGCCTCCATATTTAGTTTAATTTATTTAAATGGCTATTTGAACTGCCTAATTTGTTTAGTTAATATAAATTCAATATTTCTTTATATATATTAATTAAGTATTTATATAATTGCCGTTTTAACCAATATAATTGTGTGAATTAATTGGATTGACAATGTAGTTAATGAATGTGATTATATAGCTAGGATTATTAATCTTGTATTAATGATTCAAGTAGCATCTACTAGTTTAATGAGTTGCAGCTCTTCGCTGAATTATATAATTTAAATTGTATATAATTAAGTTGATTTGTTATATATAATTTAATGTTGGTGATGCCTTGTTTGTTTAATGCAATTTGATTGAGCATCTTATACACGCTGGTTAGTAGTGGTATTTAATTAAATTAAAGATTAATATGTTTGAGCTAATCGGGATTAATCTAATTTGTAATGATAGAAATCTGTTTAAGCTGATTGGGATTCTAAAACCAACTACTCAATAATGTATTTATCTATGATTAATCCCATGAAAAAAAACTTGATACTAGTTTCTTAGTAACGCCTTTTTATATAATTTCTATTCTAAAATCATTTTAATTTTGTTTAAGAGTTGACAAATCTCTGTGGATTTGATCTCTACATTCCCTATCTACATAGGAATTGTTAGGTTTAAATTTGATAGTCGTACGACATGCTTCGTCATCTATCAAATTATAGCTTAGAAAGTTGTGTTAATATGATTTTCAAACATTTGGATATTTATATGTGTGTTCCAACGGTCATAAAAATAACTGTTTAAATCCCACTCAGGAGACTTGCGATCTACCGCACCATAGGCTGATCGTCTGCACCATTTTCCACAAGTATACCAAAGTATTCAAGACATTCTGAGGACGATGAGCTGAGAAGTCCGGTCAACCGTATGAACTGTGGTCAACCTCTCAACATACTAATCATGCAACACAAGATTTCAGTCAACTCAAAAAGTTACAGAATCTATTTTATAATACTTTTAAGCATATCCATGTATTTTGAAAACCATTTCAAATACTGAGGTCATGTTTTAACTCTACGAAACACATTTCAAAAAATGTTTTAAGTTCATTGAGCAACCCATAAAATAATTACTCATAGAGATAAACTTAGAGATATCTAAGTGATATAAATGTTTAACACTATACCTATAGATCCTATCTAATCCAAAAATGCTTGTCTTCAACTTTTGATAACATATGATCTTCTTTGAAGACTGGAAACTTCGAGCTTGCATGGATTAGACACTTGAATCCTAAAATGCTATCACTTGTACAATTAAATCATTAGTCTCATATCAATGTTTGTCATTAATTAAAATTAAGTTATTAAAAGCCTTAATGATTTCATTTCTTAAAAAGAGTTGCTACTACTTTGTTATAAAAATGTGTACCCTATCACTAATAATAGCTTTAGGAATTTGATGTACTAATAAATTAACTGATTTTTATGTTATTTAATAACTATATTTTGTTTAAAAATAGGTTAATTATATTATTTAATAGATATATTTCACGATTTCCTTCTATTTCTTTGTTTGTAAGTTTTCTAGTGTATTTTAGTTCATTATGGAGATTAAAAGAAGAAGAAGAAATGTTGGAGAAGTTTTAAAAAAAAATTCATGTCATCTGATGACGTGGCACAATTAGAAGATGACAAATGGTGTTTTTAGAAGCCGCAATGTGGACCAATGAGGACGCGACACGTGGCGAAGTTTTGGGAAATTAGGCCACCAAATAAATTTTCTGGGGTGCAAAATGACCATTTTGTCCCTGATTTTTGTTCCTATAAATAGGAAGCTTATTTTTATGATTTCAACACCAATTTAGCTCCAATCTTCTCCATTTCTTTCACAATTTCTTTTTTTAATTATTGTCTTCATCTAAGTATATCTTCCAAATTTTTAGAATAATATTTTCAAGGCTTTTTGTAATGTTTAGTAAAAAAATTCAATCCAGATAATTTCAATATTTCCAAAGAGTTTATCTTTCAAATTTGTTTTCCAATATTTATAAATTCCATATTATATTTATTAAATATGTATTGTGAGTAATCTTTTTTTGTTAGCAATGATATGTATTAAGTTATTAATAAATGAGATTATCATATAATTTCTTTGTACTTAATTTCTATTTGCATTTATTTAACTGGACTTATGGTCGGTTTACCTATCTAGTCTTTATTTATTTTTTTTATGCACTTTAAATATCGCAAATGGATGGCCGAACCACCTAATTAGTTTAATTTACTTTTATGTCTTTTGAAAGCCCTAAAGCTTTTAATGTCTTAATTTTGATTAATGACAAACATTGATGAGGACTAATGTCTTATTTGTACAAGTGATAGAGTTTTTGGATTCATGATCTAATCCATGCAACAACAAGATTTCAAGTCTTCAAGGAAGTATACAAGTCAAGGCTATCAAGATTTGAAGACTAGCTTTTATTGGATTAGATAGGAACTAGATGTATAGTCTTAGAGTTATATATTTTGATATCTCTAGTTCTACCTCTAATTGAGTAATGGTTTCTAAAGGTTGCTCTATGAATTTAAAACGTTATTTCAAAATGTTTTTTATGTTAAAATATGTTTTGGTATTTCGAAAACCATGCATCTTGATTTCAAAACTTATATGGTTCATAAACTCTTGTTGGATTGATACCATAACTTATATGGTTGATTGAAATCATCATTTGTGTGTTAGAGTATTGTTGATACACAAATGAACATGTTTCAGTCGACCTAAAGTGGTCCAGGTATCGTCCATAAGTTAGTTTATCTTGTGGATGCATGTGCTGTCAAATTTGTTCATCTGCCAACTTGTGGACGACCATGAGGTCGACCGCAGGTGAAGTGAGGTCGACCGCAGGTGAAGTCCGGTCGACCGGAGGATGAAAAATCATCATCCGGTGGTTGTCCAGTGAACTTGAGGATGATGGTGCGGACGACCAAGTCTGATTTGCGGTCGACCGCACTTCCTGAGTGGGTTTCCAACAGCTTCTTTTTTGACCGTTGGGAACAAACCTTTAAATACCAAAACCTTTGGAATTCTTTCTAAGAAGATTTTTTGAGCAAAAAAATTGTATATCTTGATCCTATAACATCTTAGAAACATTCCAAAACCCTTTCTAAACATCAATCTTGTTAAAATCATTAAAGAAGGGTTTTTACATTCAAAGGTGTATTTTGAGCAATCTTGACAAGCCATTACTCAAAGAGGTGATTGTGATTCAAATTGATATATCTTCACATTAAGGTGATATCTATCAAACTCTCTCTTATTATTATTGATTGTAATTGTATCAAGGTTGCAAGTAGCATAAAACCCTAAGTGTTAGGGTGAGCCTTGTATAGGTTGTTTTGTATTCAAGGTTTGTTTGTAAAACCTTTGGGTGAACCTTGAATTGAATTGTTGTGTTAGGATTCACTAAGGAGAGTGGTGGGATTATTGTATAATCAAGGTTGTGTTGTAAAACTCAAGGGTTGAGAGAGCCTTGATTGGTTGAGAGGTTATTTGTAAAACCATAAGGTGAATTGGGTGAACCTCTTTTGTAATCTCATTTATTTGATTAGTGAAGGGATTTGATAAATCCTTGAGTACATAACTCAAGGTAGTGGATTAGGTTTTGTTGGATAAACCGAACCACTATAAATCATTGTGTTCATTGCTCTAATTTCTGCATTTTACTTGAACACATTATTTCTCACACAACTAGCACACCAAGTGTTTGATATTTGTTGTCAAAGAGGTGTTTTATTGAATTAGGTTGAAAAATCGGATAAAAACCTAATTCACCCCCCCCCCTCTTAGGTTTTTCATCTTTTATTTTCTTTACTATGGAAAGCCGAGCCTCCTAAGTAGTTTCATTTCTTTTTATGTCTTTAATTATTTTTTATGGTAGGTCGAGCCTTCATACTTTTAGTTTAATTTATTTAAATGGCCGATTGAATTGCCTAATTTGTTTAGTTAATATAAATTCAATCTTTATATATATATAAATATATATTTGTGTATTCATTTAATATACTTATATATATATTAATTGAGTATTTATATAATTCTTGTTTTAACCAATATAATTGTATGAATTAATTAGATTGACAATCTAGTTAATGAATGTGATTATATAGCTAGGATTATTAAACTTGTATTAATAATTCAAATAGCATCTACTAGATTATTTGTGTTGCAGCTTTTGGCTGAATTAAATTAGTAGCAGAATTATATAATTTAAATTGTATATAATTAAGCTGATTGTTATACACACTAAAAAGAAAACAAATGAATAAAACAAATCAAAGAAGAAACAAATAAAAACAAGTAGTTGTGATTGTGGCTCACATCTTCCTATGGTTTTACGTCCAGTAACGGTTTCAAACACCTTCTATGAGTCGGGAGTATGTTGTTCATCCAACTTTCTTAAATATCCTTGATTGAACCATAATTAGATTGGTTTTTAGAAGCTTAATGTGTTGTTTATTGAGATAAAATCTACCTAATTGTGTGTTTATGTGCTTAAATTGGTTCTTTACACTTATATCTTTGTTTGCAGGTATTTTGAAGGTATTTTAACATGTTTAGAAGACATTGGAGGAAGATAGGAGCTTTAAGAAGTTGTTTCGCAGGAAAAATGGAGTGGACGCGCCTCAGAAACCAATTGGACGCGCACTAGAAGAAGTGGACGCGTCACTATTCATCCACGCGTCCATTCTCAGTAGTTTTGGAGCCTCACGCGTCCACTTGGACGTTTCTGACAGCCTCGCGCGTCCACTTTTGACAGCACGCGCGTCCACTCTCCGAATTGAAGATTTTGGGCAGTTTTTTAGTAGTTTTGAATTAGGACTCTTATGTAACTAACCCTAGGACCTTTTCTAACTATTTATAGGGTTTATTAGCTTAGTTTTTGGGGTGTCAAGTACTTTAGATTCTCTCTTCCCGAGCATTGTAGGAGATCAAGGGTGGGAGCTTCTCGGGAAATCGGATTTCCGACTAATGAGTTTCTCTCTTTCCCTTAATCTTTTTATGATGTTTTCCTTTATGCTTTGTGAGTAGTTTTCTTAAGTTAGCAAGGACATGTATTAGGTTTATGTTATTCGGGAATATGAGATTTACGTTTTGTAATTAAAAACCCGATCTTTTCAAGGGATCATTATTTCTATTTGAGTATTTGAACAATTCTTGGTTTTATTCTATCAATTGTGTTATTTCAATTATTATTGGCCATCTTAATTGTTTTACATAGTTGATTAACTAGGGTTATGCAGAATCGGTTTTCGGTAACCAAAAGTAGTAACTATTGATTAATTTAAATCTGTGTTTGATTAATTAATAGGGAATTGTTTGAAGCGAATTGCATGATTTTAATCGGCCATTAATTTTATGTAATTTGTGTTGATGTTGTCCCTATGCTTAATAACTTGATTGACTATCTTATGCGTGCGATTCGGTAATTTGGTTTAATCAGGTTAAAGTTAATTTGCCGTGCTTATCGGGAATTAACCTAATTTTTACAGGAATTGGAATTTGCTGCGCTACGCGGAATTCTAAGTCATTACTCAAATAAGTTGTTATCGATGATTAATCCCGAATAAATAAAACCGAAATACAAAGTCATTGCTAACGTTTTTTTTTATCCATTGATTTCTAGTTATTTTGTGAATTACTTATTTTTAAGTTTTAATCTTTTTAGATAAAAACCAAATCTTTTCCCCCCAAAGTCGTGATTAGTTTACTTAATTAAAGAATTTACAAGTCTCTGTGGGTTCGACCCTTACTTGCCCTAACTGCATAAGTTGGTTGAGTTTGGTATTAATTTGATAGCGCAACGACACGCTCGTCAATCCTCAAGCATTCTAATGGATACTAGTAATTTCATATGCTCTAATCTAATCAGATAGATTTTTCTCATCCAACTTCTCATTTTCATTAATGTATCATCCATTATATAAGAAAGAGATAGAAAGAAAGAAGGGATGGAAAGACAAACTAAAATGTAAAAAGGAAAGAAATACCTTGCAGATAGAATTTACTCTTTGAAAGGAAATTAGCAAAAATTGTTTGGTGATTCTTTCAACAATTAAGCAAGCTATTTAAAGCAGTGTTTAATCACTACTGGGCATTTAATTAACTTAAATGCGTCATCTTTCATTATCCGAGAAGACGCGTATTCAACAATTTATGCTAGGCTTGCAAGCTAAAAAGTGAAAAAGGAAAATCAAACAATTCAAAAGTATTTAAGAAAACGATGGGTTGCCTCCCACATAGCGCCCTTGTTTAACGTCTTAGACTCGACGAGCACAGATTTCAATTCCTTTCTGGTGGTGGGTCTTCAAAAGAAATGGAATTGATAATTTGTCCGACAAATCCTTCATGAAAAGGTTTCAGGAGATGACCGTTCACTTTAAAAAATTTGTTCGTTTGAAGACTTTTTACCTCCACTGACCCGTGATTAAAGATAACAAATGGGTCAATCCACCTTGACTTTAGCTTTCCTGGAAACAGTCTCAGACGAGAATTATAGAGTAGAACCTTATCACTGACGAAGCCTGTCGTACGGCTCTCAAATTTAAACTTAACAATTCCTATGTAGATAGGAAAAGTAGGGATCGAATCCACAGAGATTTGTCAACTCTTAAATTAAAATCGTTAATCGCAAAAGGTTTGGGGGGGTTTTTTGGTATTTTGAGAATAAGGAAATGACAACAATTAAAATAAATATTTTTGAGGTTTTGGATTTTGTAAACAGAATTAAAACGAAATTTGGAATACAAATGATATAAAAAGCATTAGCAAGGAACTAGTATCAAGTTATATTTTTCATGGGATTAATCATAGATAGATACATTATTAAGTAGTTGGTTTTAGAATCCCGATCAGCTCAGACAAATTTCTATCCTTACAAAATAGATTAATCCCGATCAGCTCAGACAGATTAATCACTAATTTAATTAAACACCACTACCAACCACCGTATATAGGATGCTCAATCAAATTGCATTAAACAAATAAGGCATCACCAACATTAAATTGTATATAACAATCAGCTTAATTATATACAATTTAAATTATATAATTCCGCTACTAATTTAATTAAGTCAAGAGCTGCAACTCAATTAAACTAGTAGATGCTACTTGAATTATTAATACAAGATTAATAATCCTAGCTATATAATCACATTCATTAACTAGATTGTCAATCCAATTAATTCACACAATTATATTGGTTAAAACAGGAATTATATAAATACTTAATTAATATATATAAGTATATTAAATAAATACACACATATATATATAGAAAGAAATATTGGATTTATATTAACTAAAGAAATTAGGCGGTTCAACCGGCCATTTAAATAAATTAAACTAAAAGTACGGAGGCTCGGCCTTCCATAAAAAAAAAGAATTAAAGACATAAAAATATATTAAACTAGTTAGGAGGCTCGGCCTTCCATAATACATAAAATAAAAGATATAAAGTAAATTAAACTAATGGGTGGCTCGACCATCCATTTGCGATATTTAAAGTACATAAAGCAAAATAAATAAAGACTAGGCGGGTAAACCGACCATAAGTCTAGTTAAATAAATCTAAATAGAAATTATGTACAAATAAAATTATCTCATAATCCCATTTATTAATAACTTAACACATATCCTTGTTAACAAAAGAAAATTACTCACAATACATATTTAATAAATATAAGATGAAATTTATAAACAATATTGAGTACATCAATCACCAATATTGAAATTTTTCCTTGAAAGATTTTTGTCATGGTAATATTTCATCTTTTCTTTTGCAATCCAAGAATTAACATATGCATCATTTCTAATCTCTTCTAATTCTTGAATTTGCAATTTTTGATTAGATTGTGTATCATCAAGATTAAGATGACATTGTTTAATGCCCTAAAATGCCTTATGTTCTAATTCCACAGGTAGAGGACAGGCTTTACCATAAACCAACCTAAATGGTGACATACCAATAGGAGTTTTGAATGCAGTTCTATATGCTCAAAGAGCATTTTCCAATCTAAGGCTCCAGTATTTCCTATTAGGATTGACTACTTTAGTTAGAATAGACTTAATTTCCCTGTTAGAGATTTCAGCAAGACCATTTGTTTTTGAGGATGATAGGCAGTAGAAACTTTATGGAATATATTGTACTTGATAAATGTCTCAACTGCTTTAGAATCATTCGTTCGAGTGGCCTTAGCTTCAATCCATTTGGATACATAATCCATGAAATCAATGCCCCATACATAAAAAAGTTCACAAACTAATATAGTCTTCAAAGGCATTTCATATTTCTTGGATATATTACCAACTCTTTGACATTCATTGCAAGATTTAACAAAGTAATATGTATCTTTGTTAATAGTAGGCCAATAAAATCCACTTTCCAGCATTTTCCTAGCAGTTCATTTTGGTCCAAAATGACCTCCACATTCAAAAGTATGACAAAAATTCAATATGGATTGAATTTCATTATTTGTAACACATCTGTGTATGACATTGTCTGTGCAACTTTTGAATAGGTAGGGATCATCCCAAAGGTAGTGTTTTGAGTCATTTCTAATTTTATCCTTTTGAGACTTAGATAAATGATTTGGAAATACTTTGGTAACAATATAATTAACCATATCAGCATACTAAGGTATAATTCCATGCAATACATAAAGATGCTCATCAGGAAATTAATCAGAGATAGGAGATACATCCCCTTCATATGTGAGTCGACTCAAATGATCAGCAACAAGATTCTCTGCTCCCTTATTTCTTCTTTAACAGGTACTTTAGAGCTGCATTATCTGAATAAACAATTACTTTTGTTCCCAACAGATAAGATCTAAATTTTTCTAGAGCAAAAATAACATAGTAGAGTTCCTTTTCAGTTGTGGTATAATTGCATTGGGCATCATCAAGTAATTTAGATGCATAATATATCACATGAGGAACTTTATCTATTTTCTGACCTAGGACAACTCCAACCGCTTTGTCACTAGCATCACACATTATTTCAAAAGGAAAATTCCAATTAGGGGGTTGAATGATAGGTGATGAAATCAATTTCTCTTTTAACAGTTTGAATGCATGTTTACAACCTTCATCAAAATTGAATTTATGTTCTTTTTGTAATAGCTTGCATAAATGTTGAACAGTTTTAGAGAAATCCTTAATAAACCTTCTATAGAATCCAGCATGGCCTAAGAAGGATATTACTTCTCTTATCGTAGAAGGATAAGGAATAGATTTAATCACATCAATCTTGGCTTTGTCAACAGCTAGTCATTTGGGTGAAACTACGTGCCCTAAAACAATTCATTGTTCTATCATAAAATAACACTTTTCATAATTGAGAACAAGGTTAGTTTCAACATATCGTTTAAGCACAAGTTCCAAATTTTCTAAACAGGAATCAAATGAATTTTCGTAGACAGTAAAATCATCCATGAAAATTTCAATGATATTTGTGACAAAATCAGAAAATAAGGACATCATGCATCTTTGAAAGATAGCAGATGCATTGCATAGACCAAAAGACATTCTTCTATAAGCATAAGTACCGAATGGATTGCATCTATGCGCAAGTTCATAATGGATTGCATCATTTCTGTATAGCTCAAATAAAAAATATCTTCAATGAGTTGATCTATAATATCCACAACAGAAACTGTAGAACATTAATCAGAAGGGTACTTCATGGCATCAAATATGTTAAAAGAAATTTTATCACCATCAAATTCCATTGATAAAGTGCCTTTATTAACATCAATCTCAGTTCTAGCAGTTTTCAGAAATGATCTACCTAATAGAATAGGTGACTGTGAATCTGTGATGAACAAGTATTTTGGCTATCCTCAGTTTTCAATATATAGAAATCTGCAATGAATACTAAGTTATTTACTTTAACCAGTACATCTTCTATTACTCCTTCTGGATAAGCCACAGACCTATCAGCTAACTGAATAACAATTCTAGTAGGCTTCATTGGCCCCAAATTTAAAGAATTATAGATTGTATAATGCATGACATTAATAGAGGCTCCTAAATCTAGCATATAACCCGAGACTACCTTATCACCAATTGTACAAGGGATAGTGAACATACCTGGATCTTTCTGCTTTGGAGGAAGTTTCTGTTGGAGAACAGCAGACACACATTCCCCTACACTGATTCTCTCGTTACCTTTAAGCTTCTTCTTGTTGGTATAAAGTTCTTTTAGGAACTTAGCATAACGAGGAATCTGTCTTATTGCATCCAAAAGAGGAAAGTTGATTTCAACTTTCTTGAAGATCTACAAAACATCTTTTTTCCGTCATCTTTTTTGTTCTTAGTTGACCTATTTGGGAAATGAGGACTTACCTTGTCTGGCGTCACCAAAGGAATGAAATTTGTATCGAATCCACAGAGATTTGTCAACTCTTAAATTAAAATCATTAACCGGAAAAGGTTTTAGGGTTTTGGTATTTTGAGAATAAGGTAATGACAACAATTAAAATAAATATTTTTGAGGTTTTGGATTTTGTAAACAGAATTAAAACGAAATTTGAAATACAAATGATATAAAAAGCGTTAGCAAAGAACTAGTATCAAGTTATATTTTTCATGGAATTAATCATAGATAAATACATTATTAAGTAGTTGGTTTTAGAATCCCGATAAGCTCAGACAAATTCCTATCCTTATAAAATAGATTAATCCCGATCATCTCACACAGATTAATATCTAATTTAATTAAACACCACTACCAACCAGCGTGTATAGGATGCTCAATCAAATTGCATTAAACAAATAAGACATCATCAACATTAAATTGTATATAACAATTAGCTTAATTATATACAATTTAAATTATATAATTCCGCTACTAATTTAATTAAGCCAAGAGATGCAACTGAATTAAACTAGTAAATGCTACTTGAATGATTAATACAAGATTAATAATCCTAGCTATATAATCACATTCATTAACTAGATTGTCAATCTAATTAATTCACACAATTATATTGGTTAAAACATAAATTATATAAATACTTAATTAATATATATATATATATAAGTATATTAAATAAATACACACACACACACACACACACACACACATATATATATAGAAAGAAAGATTGGATTTATATTAACTAAATAAATTATGCGGTTCAAACGGCCATTTAAATAAATTAAACTAAAAGTATGGAGGCTCGACTTTTAATAAAAAAAATAATTAAAGACATAAAAATATATTAAACTAGTTAGGTGGCTCAACCTTCCATAATACAGAAAATAAAAGACATAAAAGTAAATTAAACTAATTGGTGGCTCGGTCATCCATTTACAATATTTAAAGTGCATAAAGTAAAATAAATAAAGACTGGCGGGTAAACCGACCATAAGTCCAGTTAATTGTTGTCATTATCTTATTTCTCAAAATACCAAAAACCCCCCAAAACCCTTTTCGATTAATGATTTTAATTTAAGAGTTGACAAATCTCTGTAGATTCGATCCCTACTTTCCCTATCTACATAGGAATTGTTATGTTTAAATTTGAGAGATGTACGACATCTCTAGTGGTGGTGCTCTTTCAGATAAAATCCCACAAGGTACACGTGAATTAATAGCTACCATGGCTGCTAATTCACAATCTTTTAACACCAGGAATGATACCGCAAGAAAGGTAAATGAAGTAGATGCATCATCTACACAAATTGAGCAAATATTTGATCATCTTACCAACTTAGTTGGGAAAAGAATCAATGCACCAGTAAAAGCAAGTGGAATTTGTTTAGGTAATGACCATCCTATATATTCTTGTCATACACTATTTCAAGAGGAACAAGCCAATGCCCAACCTTAGAGAAGACACAATCCATTCTCCAACACATACAATGAAGGGTGGAGAGACCATCCTAACTTTAGATGGAGTAACCAAGGGGTTAGGCCACCAATGAACCCACCAGGTTTTGTTCCTAATCAACACCAAAGTCCTCCTCAACCTCCTCAGAACCAACAACCGAGTATGTCTTTAGAAGATATGGTGAAATCTCTAGCTTCAAGTTCTATATCTTTTTAGAGAGATACCATGTCATTCCAAAAGGATACAAAGTCCAGCATTCACAATTTGGAGAATCAGGTAGGACAAATGGCTTATAAGTAAGGTAAATTGAAAACATAGATTTTCAATAAACTCCATCACAACCACTCAATCCCAAAGAAAATGCTAGTGTCGTAACATTGAGAAGTGCTAAAGTGTTAGAAGAATCCAAGAGACCAGAGGAAAATAAAGCCACAGAGAAAGCATCTGTTTCAAACCCAACATCTTTCGACAAAGTTCCTCATATAGGAAAATCTTCTTCTTCTATTTCCAAGGTAAGTCCTCGTTTCCCTAATAGGTTAACTAAGAACAAGAAAGATGAGGAAGAAAAAGATGTTCTGGAGATCTTCAAGAAAGTTGAAGTCAACATTCCTGTTTTGGATGCAATAAAACAGATTCCTAGTTATGCAAAGTTCCTAAAGAACTTTGTACCAACCAGGAAAAGCTTAAAGGTAACGAGAGAATCAGTGTGGGAATGCGTGTCTGCTATTCTCTAACAGAAACTTTCTACAAAGCAAAAATACCCAGGTATGTTCGCTATCCATTGTACAATCGGTGATAAAATAGTCTCAGGTTGTCATGCCTTCTACAATATATAACACTTTAAATTTGAGACCAATGAAGCCTGCTAGAATTGTTATTCAGTTAGCTGATAGGTGTGTGGCTTATTCAGAAAGAGTAATAGAACATGTATTGGTTAAAGTCAATAATTTAGTATTCCCTGTAGATTTCTACATTTTGAAAACTGAGGATAGCCAAAATGCTTGTTTATCACAATCAACTATTCTATTAGGTAGACCAATTATGAAAACTGCTAGAACTAAGATTGATGTTAATGAAGGTACTTTATCAATGAAATTTGATGGTTATAAACTTTCTTTTAACATATTTGATGTCATGAAATACCCTTCTGATGAATGTTCGACAGTTTCTGTTGTGGATATAATAGATCCACTTATTGAAGATATATTTGATTTGAGCTACACTGAAATGATGCAATCTATTATGAACTTGAGCATAGATGAAAATGTTCTTGACACTTTATCTGTGGAATGTGACAATGAAATCAAACAAGCTGTCAGGGATTTATTTGCATGTTTTGTTAGTAATTCAAAAATTGCATTACCTAGCTCATATGATAAAATTTTACCATCTGTTGTTTGTCCCCCGTCACTTGAGCTTAAAGCTTTACCTTCTCATTTGAAATATACATATTTGAGTGAAGGTAATGCTTTATCTGTTATTATTGCTAACAATCTCTCATCTTCCCAAGAAGAGAGGTTAGTTTCTATGTTTAGGGACAACAAAACTGCCATCGACTGGACTTTAGCCGACATTAAAGGTATTAGCCCATCAACATGCATGCACTATATATTGTTAGAAGATAGAGCTAAACCAACCAGAGAGTCACAAAGGAGATTAAACCCTCTTATGATGGAAGTAGTAAAAGCTGAAATTCTAAAACTTCTTGATGCCGGTGTCATCTATCCCATCACAGATTCACATTGGGTAAGTCATGTGCATGTTGTTCCAAAGAAAAGTGGAATAACTATTGTGGAAAACTCTGAAGGTGAGAAAGTTCTTACTAGAGT
Source organism: Apocynum venetum (assembly GCA_019593545.1). Taxonomy (NCBI): domain Eukaryota; kingdom Viridiplantae; phylum Streptophyta; class Magnoliopsida; order Gentianales; family Apocynaceae; genus Apocynum; species Apocynum venetum. Next base: position 40,948 of record SRSM01000685.1, on the reverse strand, counting down.
GCAAAATGGTTGGAGAGTCTGCATAGACTACAGGAAACTTAATGCATCGACTAGGAAATACCATTTTCCCCTTCCTTTCGACTAGGAAATATTTTGAGAAATTTATGTTTAAAAAACAACAATTGTTGAGAGTATTTCTAGAACACATTATCCATGATGTGAGAGATTGAGTGGAAATACAATAATCATCCAGAAACATTTAATGTTAAATAGATTTTGTTAGTTTATATACATTAATAAATTCAATATAATTAATTTAACCCCACTAATTTATTCAATATATTCACTAATTTATTCTTTATGTTTTAAAAAACAACTCTCTCTCTCTTTTTCTCTCTAGCCGCCCCACCAATACAGCGGCTTTGTGATACAAACCCTCTAGGCGACCAGCCCTAGGAATCTAAATCTCAATGGATTAGAAACCCTAATTAAACCAGAAACAATTTGAAGAAAATCAGAATTAGAACCTAAAGGAAACTAATGTCTTTAAACCCTAATTCGGAGATGCCACAAAGGTTGATCACTCATTTGATAAGTCAAGTTCATGCATTCAATCAAGAACACAAAAAAACAAAAGCTAAGGCTTTTCCTGAATAATTCTTCTAAATTGATGTTAATCTCCAAACAATACATAGTTAATGTCCTTAAATAGAAAACACCTAAAAGAAATCCGAAACTGACTTGGGTCTGATTATGATATACTCATAAATTAACTGATTTTTATGTTATTTAATGAATATATTTTGTTTAAAAATCGATTAATTATGTTATTTAATGAATATATTTCACATTTCCCTTCTATTTCTTTGTTTGCAAGTTTTTCAGTGTATTTTAGTTCATTATGGAGATGAAAAGAAGAAGAAGAAATGTTGGAGAAGTTTTTTTCTAAAAAAATAAATCTATGTCATCCGATGACGTGGCGCATTGAGAAGATGACACGTGGCGCAATCAGAAGATGACAAGTGACGCAATCAGAAGGTGACAAGTGGCACTTCTAGAAGCCGTAATTTGGACCAATGAGGACGCGACATGGGGCGAAGTTGGGGAAATTAGGCTACCAACTAAATTTTCAAGATTTTGGGGTGCAAAATGACCATTTTGCCCTTGATTTTTGTGGCTATAAATAGGAAGCTTATTTTTATGATTTAAACACTAATTTAGCTCCAATCTTCTCTATTTCTTTTGCAATTTATTTATTTTATTATTGTCTTCATCTTAGTATATTTTCCATATTTTTTAGAATAATATTTCAAGGTTTTTTGTAATATTTAGTAAAAAAATTATGTCTGGATAATTTCAATATTTCCGACTGAGTCTCCTAACTAGTTTAATATATTTTTATGTCTTTAATTCTTTTTTTTATGGAAGGCTGAGGCTCCATTCTTTTAGTTTAATTTATTTAAATGGCCGGTTGAACCGCCTAATTTCTTTAGTTAATATAAATCCAATCTTTCTTTCTATATATATATGTGTGTATATTTATTTAATATGCTTATATATATTAATTAAGTATTTATATAATTTCTGTTTTAACCAATATAATTGTGTGAATTAATTGGATTGACAATCTAGTTAATGAATGTGATTATATAGCTAGGATTATTATTATTGTATTAATTATTAAAGTAGCATCTACTAGTTTAATTGAGTTGCAGCTCTTGTCTTAATTAAATTAGTAGCGGAATTATATAATTGAAATTGTATATAATTAAGCTGATTGTTATATACAATTTAATGTTGGTGATGCCTTATTTGTTTAATGCAATTTGATTGAGCATCCTATACACGCTAGTTGGTAGTGATGTCTAATTAAATTAGAGATTAATCTGTCTGAGCTGATCAGGATTAATCTATTTTGTAAAGATAGGAATATGTTTGAGCTGATCGGGATTCTAAAACCAACTACTTAATAATGTATATATCTATGATTAATCCTATGAAAAATATAACTTGATACTAGTTCCTTGCTAACACTTTTTATATCATTTGTATTCCAAATTTCGTTTTAATTCTGTTTACAAAATCCAAAACCTCAAAAATATTTATTTTAATTGTTGTCAATACCTTATTCTCAAAATTCCAAAACCCCCAAAACCTTTTCCGATTAACGATTTTAATTTAAGAGTTGACAAATCTCTGTGGATTCGATCCCTACTTTCCCTATCTACACAGGAATTGTTATGTTTAAATTTGAGAGCCGTACGACAGAGTTCGTCAGATTACAAGTAGGCTGATCCTAAATTATTCTTTAAATAAAAAGTCTTAAAAACATAATCTGATAATTAGAATTTAAAAGCTCAAAACGAAATTATACATGGTAATTATTACATAAAGGCCCAAAAACGAAAATTAAAGGAAAATTCTCTAATTAGCTCTTGCATTCTTGTTGATCTTCCAGATTTAACCCTTGCACACATAGATATGTAACTTCCCTTGATGAAGCTTTGAAATCTTCAAGTTTTGCACATTTTTTGTATTGAACATCTATTATCAAACATTGTAAAGCTTATTTCATTCTCTTTGTCCTTACCCTAGTCATTGGACCACCAATTCCATACAGAGTTTCTATCTAATATTTGAAATAATCAACTTGCTTGGGAACTTCAGCTTGGTCAGCACCTTAATCTCCATTATTCCCCCATTCCTCAAAAGGATTCGTCCTTGAATCTCCTACATCAAACAAAGATAAATCAGCCACATTAAAAGTAGCACTAACATTACTATGATCACTTGGCAGATCCAGTTTGTAAGCATTATCATTGATTCTCTCCAAAACTTGGAAAGGGCCATCTCTTATAGGCTGCAATTTTGATTTCTTTTGTGAAGGAAACCTTTCATTTCTTAAGTGCACCCAAACCTAATCTCCAGGTTGGAAAACAACTTTCAAGCGCCCTTATTGGCTTGTTTGTCATATTGCTCATTCTTCCTTTCAATGTTACCTATAAAACCCTTGCATGTAATTCCTTTACAAAATCTATCTTTTTCTTTCCATGAAGATTAGCATGCTCATTAGTAGGTAAAGGGAAAATATCCAAAGGAGTTAAATGGTTAAAGCCATATACAACCTCAAAAGGAGAATAGGAAGAAGTAGAATGAACAATCGTATTATATGCAAACTCAATATGTGGCAAACACTTCTCCCATTGCTTTAAGTTCTTTTGAATGATAGCACACAACAATGTAGTGAGTGTCCTATTAACTACTTTAGTTTGTCCATCTGTTTGAGGATGTGCAACAATAGAAAACAAGAGTTTAGTGCCTAATTTATTTCACAAAGTACGCCAAAAATGACTTTAGAACTTAACATCTCTATCACTGACAATTGTCTTTGGTAACCCATGCAAACGAACCACTTCCTTGATACTAATTTTAAAATGCATACTGGTTTTATACAATGTTTGCCAACATTTAATGGATTACCTGGAGAAGATCCACTTAGGCACATTAAAGAATTTCATGTTATTTGCATTAATTTGAAACAAGAAGGCATAAAAGATGAAGTGATTAAACTGCGTTCCTTTCCTTTTAGCTTACAAAATAGTGCAAAAGATTGGTTATATGATTTGACTTGGGGATATATTCAAGATTGGACTGGAATGCAAAGAGCTTTTCTAGCTAAATATTATCCTGCATCTAGAACTGCAACAGTCCGAAAGGATATAAGTGGCATAAGACAACAAACTGGTAAACATTGTATGAATATTGGGAAAGATTTAAAAGATTATGTGCTAGTTGTCCTCATCATCAAATACCTGAACAATTATTAATTCATTATTTTTATAAGGGTTTGATTTCTTATGGCAGGATGACAATTGATGCTGCTAGTGGTGGTGCTCTTTCATATAAAACCCCACAAGCTGCACGTGAATTGATAGCTAACATGGCTGCTAATTTCAATCTTTTAACACCAGGAATGATACTGTCAGGAAAGTTAATGAAGTAGATGCATCATTATCATCATCATCTACACAAATTGAGCAAAGACTAGATCATCTTACCAATTTAGTTGGTCAATTAGTTGGGAAAAGAATCAATGCACCGGTAAAAGCATGTGGAATTTGTTTAGGCAATGACCATCCTACAGATTCTTGTCCTACACTATTTCAAGAGGAACAAGCCAATGCCATAGGTAATTTTAAGAACCAACCTTAGAGAAGACACAATCCATTCTCCAACACATACAATGAAGGGTGGAGAGACCATCCTAACTTTAGATGGAGTAACCAAGGGGTTAGGCCACCAATGAACCCACCAGGTTTTGTTCCTAATCAACACCAAAGTCCTCCTCAACCTCCTCAGAACCAACAACCGAGTATGTCTTTAGAAGATATGGTGAAATCTCTAGCTTCAAGTTCTATATCTTTTTAGAGAGATACCATGTCATTCCAAAAGGATACAAAGTCCAGCATTCACAATTTGGAGAATCAGGTAGGACAAATGGCTTCTGAGCTAAGTCAATTGAAAACACAGATTTTCAATAAACTTCCATCACAACCACTCAATCCCAGAGAGAATACTAGTGCCGTAACATTGAGAAGTGGTAAAGTATTGGAAGAATCCAAGAGACCAAAGGAAAAAATAAAGGCACGGAGAAAGCACCTATTTCAAGCCCAACAACTTTTGACAAAGTTCCTCAGATAGGATAATCTTCTTCTTCTATTACCAAGGTAAGTCTTCATTTCCCCAATAGGTTAACTAAGAACAAGAAATATGAGGAAGAAAAAGATGTTCTGGAGATCTTCAAGAAAGTAGAAGTCAACATTCCTCTTTTGGATGCAATAAGATAGATTCCTCGTTATGCAAAGTTTCTAAAAAAACTTTGTACCAACAAGAATAAGCTTAAAGGTAATGAGAGAATCAGTGTGAGGGAATGTGTGTCTGCTGTTCTCCAATAGAAACTTCCTCCAAAGCAAAAAGATCCAGGTATGTTCTCTATCATGTTGTATGCTAGATCTAGGAGCCTCTATTAATGTCATGCCTTATACAATCTATAACTCTTTAAATTTGGGACCAATGAAGCCTACTAGAATTGTTATTCAGTGAGCCGATAGGTCTGTGGCTTATCCAGAAGGAGTAATAGAAGATGTACTGGTTAAAGTAAATGATTTAGTATTCCTTGCAGATTTTTACATTTTGAAAATTGAGGATAGCCAAAATACTTGTTCATCACAGTCACCTATTATGTTACGTAGACCATTTCTGAAAACTGCTAGAACTAAGATTGATGTAAATGAAGGTACTTTATCAATGGAATTTGATGGTGATAAAATTTCTTTTAACATATTTGATGCCATGAAGTACCCTTTGATGAATGTTCTACAGTTTCTGTTGTGGATATTATATATCCACTTATTGAAGATATATTTGATTTGAGCTACACTGAAATAATGCAATCCATATGAAAATGTTCTTGACACTTTATCTGTGGAATGTGACCATGAGCTTAAACAAGTTGTCAATGATTTATCCGCATGTCCTGTGAATAATTCAAAAATTGCATCACCTAGCTTACATAATCAAATCTTACCATCTGTTGTTTGTCCCCCATCACTTGAGCTTAAAAGCTTTACCTTCTCATTTGAAATATGCATATTTGAGTGAAGGTAATGCTTTACCTGTTATTATTGCTAACAATCTCTCATCTTCTCAAAAAGAGAGGTTAGTTTCTGTGCTTAGGGACAACAAAACTAGCATCGGCTGGACTTTAGCCGACATTAAAAGTATTAGCCCATCAACATGCATGCATCGTATATTGTTAGAAGATGGAGCTAAGCCAACCAGAGAGTCACAAATGAGACTAAACCCTCCTATGATGGAAGTAGTAAAAGCTGAAATTCTAAAACTTCTTGATGCTGGTATCATCTACCCAAAGAAAAGTGGAATAACTATTGTGGATAACTCTGAAGGTGAAAAAGTTCCTACTAGAGTGCAAAATGGTTGAAGAATCTGCATAGACTACAGGAAACTTAATGCATCGATAAGGAAAGACCATTTTCCCCTTCCTTTCATGGATCAAATGTTAGAACGTCTATCTGGTCGTTCTCATTATTGTTTCCTTGATGGTTATTCTGGTTATTTTCAGATTGCTATTGCCCCAGAAGACCAAGGTAAGACTACTTTTACATGCTCATTTGGTACTTATGCTTATAGAAGAATGTCTTTTGGTCTATGCAATGCACCTGCTACCTTTCAAAGATGCATGATGTCCTTATTTTCTGATTTTGTCACGAATATCATTGAAATTTTCATGGATGATTTCACTGTCTATGGAAATTCATTTGATTAATGTTTATAAAATCTGGAACTTGTGCTTAAACGGTGTGTTGAAACTAGTATTGTTCTCAATTATGAAAATTGTCATTTTATGGTAGAACAAGAAATTGTTTTAGGGCACGTAGTTTTACCAAAAGGACTGCCTGCTGACAAAGCCAAGATTGATGTGATTAAATATATTCCTTATCCTTCTACAGTAAGAGAAGTAAGACCTCTTAGGCTATGCTGGATTCTATAGAAGCTTTATTAAGGATTTCTCTAAAACTGTTCAACCTTTGTGCAAGCTATTACAAAATGAACATAAATTCAATTTTGATAAAGGTTGTAAACATGCATTTAAACCTTTGAAAGAGAATTGATTTCATCACCTATCATTCAACCCCCTAATTGGAATTTTCCTTTTGAGATAATGTGTGATGCTAGTGACAAAACATTCAGAAAATAGATAAAGTTCCTCATGTGATATATTATGCATCTAAATTACTTGATGATGCCCAATGCAATTATACCACAACTGAGAAGGAACTCTACTTTGTTATTTTTGCTCTAGAGAAATTTAGATCTTATCTGTTGGGAACAAAAGTGATTGTTTATTCAGATCATGCAGCTCTAAAGTACCTGTTAAAGAAGGAGTCTAAACCAAGACTACTTAGATGGATTCTCTTACTCCAGGAATTTGACCTTGAAATTCGAGATAAGAAGGGAGCAGAGAATCTTGTTGCTGATCATTTGAGTCGACTGACATATGATGGGGAAGTATCTCGTATCTCTGATTTATTTCCTGATGAGCATCTTTATGCATTGCATGGAATAATACCTTGGTATGCTGATATGATTAATTATATTGTTACCAAAGTATTTCCAAATAATCTATCTAAGGCTCAAAAGGATAAAATTAGGAATGACTCAAAACACTACATTTGGGATTGATTTCATTGCACTACTTTTTGATGTATGGAGCATTGATTTCATGGGACATTTTCCTTCGTCTTTTGGAAATACTTACATCTTACTTGCAGTGAATTATGTTTCCAAATGGATTGAAGCTAAGGCCACTCGAATGAATGATTCCAAAGCAGTTGTGACATTTATCAAAGACAACATATTCCATAGATTTGGAATTCCAAAGGCCATCATCAGTGACAGAGGTACGCATTTTTGCAACAAAGTAATAGAAACTCTGTTTAAAAAATATCATGTTTCTCATAAGGTTTCTACTGCCTATCATCATCAAACAAATGAACTTGCTGAAATCTCTAACAGGGAAATTAAGTCTATTCTAGCTAAAGTAGTCAATCCTAATAGGAAAAACTAGAGCCTTTGATTGGGAGATGCTCTTTGGGCATACAGAATAACATTCAAAACCCCTATTGGTATGTCACAATTTAGGTTGGTTTATGGTAAAACCTATCATCTACCTGTGGAATTAGAACATAAGGCATTTTGGGCCATAAAACAATGTCATCTTAATCTTGATGATGCACAATCTTATCGAAAACTGCAAATTCCAGAATTAGAGGAGATTAGAAATGATGCCTATGTTAATTCCTGGATTGCAAAATAAAAGATGAAATATTACCATGACAAAAATATTTCAAGGAAAATTTTCAATATTGGTGATAAGGTTCTACTCTATAATTCTCGTCTGAGACTGTTTCCAGGAAAGCTAAAGTCAAGGTGGATTGGCCCATTTGTTATCACTAATATCTTTAATCACAGGTCAGTGGAGGTAAAAAGTCTTCAAACGAGCAAAATTTTCAAAGTGAACGGTCACCTCCTTAAACCTTTTCATGAAGGATTTGTTGGACAAATTATCGATTCCGTTGCTTTTTAAGACCAACCACCAGAAAGGATTTTAAATTTGTGCTTGTCGAGTCTAAGACGTTAAACAAGAGTGCTTTCTTTAATACTTTTGAATTATTTGATTTTCTTTTTTTTCACTATTTACCTTGCAAGCCTAGCAGAAATTATTGAATACCGTCTTCTCGGATAATGAAAGACGGCATATTTTAGTTAATTAAATGTCAAATAGTGATTAAACACAGCTTTAAATAGCTTGCTTAATTTTTGAAAGAATCACAAAACGATTTCTGCTAATTTCCTTTCAAGAGTAATTGCATCTACAAGGTATTTCTTTCCTTTTACATTTCAGTTTGTCTTTCCATCCCTTCTTTCTTTCTATCTCTTTGTTATATAATGAATGATTCTTTAATGAAAATGAGAAGATATTATCTATTGCTCCCTATTAATTATTTGAGAGAAATCTATCTGATGAGAATGGAGTGTATGAAATTACTAGTATCCTTTGGAATGCCTGAGGATATTAGGTGGATAATTGAAGCTAAGGTCCGAATTAATGGTGAGCATCCAGTTTTTCCCAAACGTCCACCTGGGTTGGGGAAGAGTAGTTATGCAAAGAAACGGAGAGGTAAAAGAATGAGAGTCTGTTATAAATGTGCTAGATGGAACTGTGATGCCAATTGTCGTTCACTTCGGTATTTATTCGATAATCGAGAAGACAAAATTGCTTTCATTAAGAATGGATTGAGTAAAGAGTCATTAGATGATATCAAACTGACTCTTGATTCGCATTCTAGTGGATACGTTGAAATGGAAATTCTCGGGTTATGGAAACAATTCAAAATTGAACAACTCCGGTACAGTTTTCAGTATCTGAATTTAAACGATCCCGTTTGTCAATTTTTAAGAAAACTGGATGAGCAACATGTCTCTGACTCATAGAAAGTGTTTGAAACCATTATTGGACGTAAAACCAGAGGAAGATGTGAGCCACTATCACAACTACTTCTTTTTATTTGTTTCTTTTTTTTTAGTGTGTAACAGAATCACATTTGAAGTCGTTACTATGAAAGGTTCATCAATCAGAAGTCTAACAAACATCACAGTGTTTGGAGGAACGACTGTGGGTACTACTATTTCACATCTAACTGCTGCTATCCAATTGGGAAGAGTATTAACTCATCGAAAGATCGGTCTAGTAGGAGGAAATGCTGGATTAATTGGAGAGGCTACTCAAACACACCAGTCATACCAAACACTTGTTCAAATTGAAACAAATCAACCAAACAAAGTTCTCGCGGTGGGTGTCATTCCCACTCCTCTGAAAAAGTATATGGCAGAACAATTGGACATGAGGTACAAACAAAATCATTTTATGAACGCATGACACTCATGTTGCATAACTGTGATGCTTTCATAATAATCTCAGAAGGATATGAAGTATTAGAATGCTTGTTCAATTTAACATTATGGTTTAACATAAAACTGCACACTAAACCAATTGGTCTTTTAAATGTTGATCACTACTTTGATAGTTTATTAGCATTTCTTGACATAGCTGTTACACATAAGCTTCTATCTGCAGTAGCAAAAAGAATAATTGTATCTACACCCACAACTAAGGAAATATTAGATGAATTAGTAGTTGTTGTACCAGAGACAGATCCAGATGTACCTCCAATTAACTGGTCAATTTCCGGTAACAAGAGAAAAAGAGATTCAGTGGATTTAGAGTTAAAGTTGTAAGTTTTTCTTTTTAAATAAATGTGTGTTATTTTCTTTTTATTAAAAGCTGTGGAATATTTTTTTTTTCCAAACTTTGTGTGTTTTTACATTGAAGACAATGTAATTCCCAAATGTGGGAGGTGGTTTGAGTAAAGAGTCAAGTGATTAAACTCATTTGATTCTTGATCCACACCTTTAAAACCATTGTTTTTAATAATTTGTTGTTTTGTTGAATAAATCATGCATGTATTATAACTTTTTAAGATGTTATGTAATTTTATGTTAAATTTTTCAATCCTTTTATAATTGTACCCCTTTCTGTAAAAAACATTTTCATAAATCAATTGAATATCTTAACAATTTGACAAAAACATTCTTATTTAACTAATGTGGCTAAATCTTTTATGTTATAAAACCCAGAGTTAAAAACATTAGTATTGTGATTTGATGATAATATAAGTTTACTGTGTTTTAGTATATTTAAGGTTACTCTCTACACGCTAGAACTTGTTCTTTCACATGCTTGAGACGAAATTTAATTAAGATCTTGGTTGATTTGGGGATGACATAAGGCATTCTTTGATAATTTGAGCCTTTCTGAACGAACCATACTTATATATATCCCTCGATCCTATTTTGAGCCAACATGCATGAATGGTTTCATTACCATTTAATTTCTTTGATAAATAACCAAGTTTATTACTTTTCTATCCAGATACTTTATTGAGAATGTATTAATCATGTATTAATCTGTATTGAAAAGTTATGAACACTGCTGATAAAGGATTACGAGATATTGTAAAAAAGAATCGAAAGATAAAAAGCTCATAGATATGATCTCTTAAAAAAAAAGAGAAAGAAATGAAGAGATATTATTGAAAAGGTTTTCTTCAAAGAGGTGTAATTCATTCTCAATTTACAATGTTGAAATATTTTGTATATTCCTATCATTCGTTTGTAGCAAAATCCCGAGTTTAACATTACAAGCTTAAAAGTCCTATTTGACCTCGATCGACCAAAATTTTCATCATTAGTGGAGAGCATGTGACTTTACAAGTTTATAAGTTGTGTTTCTCACTAAGAATGTATTTTTATTTATATATTTACTTTATTGTTATTTTTTCATTATACAGATATCATGTTTTTAAAAAAATTATTATTAAGAATTTTATGTTTTTCACAGTCACATTTTGTCAACTTTCAATATTAATGTTAAAACTTGTAAATGATATTCAAGTACACAAACACAATTGCTTTTCAAATAAAAGGGGGTTAATTGTGAAAGTTGTATTGAAATTAATATAATACTTTGTTACCTTATTAATCTTGTTTAAGTTATTTATACTTGTATATTTTGTGTTTATATTTTGTTTGAGGACAAGCAAAAAGATAGTATGGGGAAATTTGATGTACTCATAAATTAATTGATTTTTATGTTACTTAATGACTATATTTTGTTTAAAAATCGGTTAATTGTGTTATTTAATGGATATATTTCACATTTCCTTTCTATTTCTTTGTTTACAAGTTTTTCAATGTATTCTAATACATTTTGGAAATAAAAAGAAGAAGAAGAAAAAAAAATGGTGAATAGTAACTCTGGTGAACGGTACTGCCGTCGATGATGACGTCACTGCTTACGTCATGAATAATGTCGTCGGCTGGTCAAAGTCAACAAATCAACCCACTACAGTACCGGAAGTCAAAATGATCATTTTACCCTTAGAAATTTTCCTATAAATATGCTAGCTTTCTTTCTCATTTGAGACACCAATTTAGCTCCAATCTTCTCAATTTCTTTTTTAATTTATTTATTTTATTATTATCTTCATATTAATATAATTTCTAGAATTTTTAGAATAGTTTTTCAAGTCTTTTTGTAATATTTAGTAAAGAAATTATGTCCGGATAATTTCAATATTTTCGGGGAGTATTTCTTTCAAATTTTTGTTCTAATGTTTATAAATTTCATCTTATATTTATTAAATATGGATTGTGAGTAATTTCCTTTTGTTAGTAAGGATACGTGTTAAGTTATTTATAAATGAGATTATGAAATAATTTTCTTTACACTTAATTTCTATTTGGATTTATTTAACTAGACTTATGGTCGTTTTACTCGCCTAGTCTTTATTATTTTTACTTTATGCACTTTAAATATCACAAATGGATGACCGAGCCACTTAATTAGTTTAATTTCTTTATGTCTTTTATTTTCTTTTTTATGGAAGGCCAAGCCTCCATACTTTTAGTTTAATTTAATTAAATGGCCGGTTGAAACGTCTAATTTGTTTAGTTAATATAAATCAAATATGTCTTTATATATATATATATATGCGTGTATTTATTTAATATACTTATATATATATATATTAATTAAGTATTTATATAATTCCTATTTTAACCAATATAATTGTCTTAATAATGTCTTGATCTATGATTAATCCCATGAAAAATATAACTTGATACTAATTCCTTGCTAACACTTTTTTATATCATTTATATTACAAATTCCTTTTTAATTCTATCCTAAAAATACCCAAAACCCTTTCCGATTAATGATTTTAATTTAAGAGTTGACAAATCTCTGTGGATTCGATCCCTACTTTCCCTATCTACATAAAAATTGTTAGGTTTAAATTTGAAAGACGTACGATAGGCTTCGTCAATACCCATTTGATACAACAATATATTCATCCACATCTACATATACTCTAATACCTTTCATTTCAACTCAATATTCATCCATTTTGCCAATAAAATTGAGTAATCCTCTTCCCCACCTGATCAAGTTCGGGTGGTATCCATATTTAGTGGATAATGGTCCATCTGAATCAGATATTAAAATTCCTATGGAAGTGACGGGTTAACCAAATAAATTGGCCTCAAACGTCATAGACATCAAGCAACACGTCATTATGCTGTTTGACATGACTTTTATTTTTTTTAACAAATGAGGGGTAATAGTAATTCATTATATGATACTTAATGTGTCTGAAGTTGAATATTTATATTTATATTTTTGTTTGTTTGGAAATGAATACTCACTTTTCTAAATACATGAGTTTTATTTAAAATTTTATGAACATTTTTCTTAATTTAAGAGATTTATCTCTCACTAACCCATAATTCCACCACTAATTATAGACATTGTGATAAATTCATTAAATTCAAGCATTATTTTAAAATTTTATATTAAATCAAAAATTTATATTTAATTCTGAACTAATAGAGAAATTAATTTTATCCAATAGTATTTTAGCAAGCAACCAAGCATACCCTTAATTGGCCAACATGAGGCACAATTTGGGTTTTAACGTCATTAAGTAACTTTTGAATAACTTAATTATTTAGCCACCAATAATGTGCAAACCATTTGGGAATAGACTTAAGAGCTCAAGAATTGAAGTCTTCTTTTTAAAATCAATGCGCTTCTTCAATTCCAACCTTTCTCCATCTATTTCTTGTTCTTCTAAGTATTTAGGTTAGGTATGAGTCGGGCACTTCTAATGTCGACAAATGTCTGGTTCATCCTGAATTGGCACCTGGGAAGCTAAGGAAGCTGTCTTGGAGATCGAATTCCTTAAGAAGAAAGTTAAAGGGTGGGAGGTACTCAAGGTGCCAAGAGAGGGGAATTGCGAGGCGGATAGCTTGGCAAAACAGGGGTCCAACAGAGGTGAAAATCTGCTTCAGGTGTTTTTGGCTGTTGTGGTTGCGTTATTAATTGTCCGGGTTCTTCTTTTGAGTTTGCTGGAGTAGCTAGGGGAGCCCCTTTTTGGAGTGGGTCTGGGATTAGCCGTGTTGTCTTCGGTGCTGTGGCAGAGCTTTTGGCTATTTGGTGTTTGCATCTGGTTCTGTTTTTAAGGATTGGGTGGTGACATTGCTGCTGCTTTTGTTTGGATGCTCTAATATTTTTTGGTTCTCGGTCAAACAGTTAGCATCCAAGTTTTTTTGTAATAGGTAGGTTTTGGGGCTGGTTCTGGTCTGTGGTCGTTGTTGTATTGGGTTTTCAACCTCCTTTTTCCCATTTCTATGTTCTTAATATAATATCTATACCTTGCCTTTCAAAAGAAAAAGAAAACAAAGGTCAGGTATGATTTGGAATTGATGCATCATTTGGATATATATCTTATGATGGATTGAAATTTTATGATGAGTATCTTGTAATTATGTTGTATGAGTTTGTAATTTCCTATTCAATATATATAAATTTTCTAGAATTTGAATATATTATGATTTGGAATATTGTAAACCGATCAATTAGTATTAATTTCTACAGCTTAGATTGATGATTCTATGCCCAAATTATTGAAAGATTGTGATTGATTTTTTATGATTGAGATTGTGTTGGTTTGATTGATCTATATCTATTCCTCTACTACATAAATTCAGTTTCATTTTTGGGAAAAAAATAACAATATTGCCCAAAAGAAAGTCATTTTGCAAATCTATTGTTGCACAAAGTTTAATTTCAAAAGGAACAAGAAGGACAATTTTATTCACTGGTAGATGTAACAGAGAATACTTTTACTACATTGGGAGGGCAAACAACCTCTAGAAAGCCTATTAACTTTAGTAGCGACCCTCTTTCTCTCTTAATTAAAGTAACCCGTATCCAAATTGAGGCACAGTTTGGTTTTTAACTATATCATCATAAGTAACTTCTGAATAACTTATTTAACAAACCAAGAATGCTTATTTTCCATCTTCAAATTTGGCATCCAAATTCAACTCGATGACGCCTTCATTTTGCCTTCTCTGAGATTTGAACGTGCAATCCATTTGGGAATAGCAGGCCAGGTTTTCGAATGGTATTCCCTCCTTGAGTTATCACCCATCTGAAGAATAGAAGATTTTTATGTTTAGTTATTCAGTTATTATGGAGAAGCCAAGGAAGTTGAAAACGTTACATGAGCAAAAGGGATACCTATACTTAGTGACCAAGTGATGAAGAAATATGGCCATTTGTAACTTTGCAAAATCAGCTCCAACACAAAGCCTCATACCCCCACCAAAAGCCATGAAATTCTTTGATGCCGAATGCAATTCTTGGCCCTTTTCACAAGTACAAAAATGTTAATTCTAGGCATAATTCAATGGATTTGTCCTGATATTATTATTTTTCTTTTGAGTATTTGTGAAAAACTTGATTACCTCCCAACGCCAAGGATTAAATGCAAGGGGATCCTCGTACTTATCAGGATTCATATGGACAGAAGAAGGACAGACCATGAGTGTCCAGCCTTCTGGAATTGTGTATCCTGTGAAATATTCAATATGTTTTTCAGAGATTTACTTAAAAAGGATTATATTGTAATCCCAGTTGAATTCATAATCAAAAGGAAGACTTACCCTTTATCTCGACTTCCTTCATTACTTTCCTGAAAATCCCAGGGGCAATATTGGCTAGCCTAACTGTTTCGTTTATTATCTGCATGCAACAGATGTATAAAGTCATTGATTTGTATTTATAATAAAACCAGGGTAGGATTTGAATGACGCATTTAGGAATGATGAACTTAAGCCTATCTCACCATATGGGTAAAAGTCATTGATTTGTATTCCTTCCATGTAATAGGAGACCCTTCAATTTCTCGGTTCTTAAGAATTGCCTCATGCTCCCTCTGAAATGTGTAAACTTCAAAAATTATTTTACATAAAAACTAGAAATTATATCTCTAAATGCTTTAGAATATATATATGTGGTTACGTCACAAACCAATAGTTCAGCCAGGACTGCAGGATGTTCAGAGAGATACTTCATGCCCAATGTCATTGCCGTAGAAGTTGTTTCGTGAGAAGCAAATAGGAGCAAAAAAACCAAATCCAGTGCAATTTCTTCATTTAAAAATGATTCTTTGCTATCTACTTCCGCAAGCACAGCATCCACAAAATCATTATGCTTTTCCATGGAAAGGCGCCTCTCGTTGAAGATATCTTTAATCACCTTCATCGCCTTTTTACGCCCCTGAAAGAAGAAAATTTTGCTTCAGTTTGTTACCATGCATCCTTAATTACTCCATATAAAACGTTGAAAATGATCACATAAATAAAATTACGTACTTGGATGCATGCATAGAAAGCTGTCCCGGGAAAGTACAAAGGAAACGAGATAAAGCCATCCAAGAAGGCTTTGTAGCAATCTCTCAAATTCTTTGATGCTTTCTTCTCATCATAGGTTAGTATCTTCCTTGCTGCAAGTATAAATACCATCTGTAGAAAGAAAATTGTCTTTGTCAAATAAGAATCCAGAATGTACATATATATCCTAGAAATAATTGAAGCTTAAAAAACCTCAGCAGTGGCATCTTTTGCATCTAGGTCAGCGATGCTAGCCCAAGAATGGAGATGTTGTTGAGTGTTTTGATCCATTTCAAACATCAATTTTTCTTTCAGGTTCTCGGGGCCAACAAGGCCTAAGATCAAATTCTTGAGGTATTTGTGGACGACACCGTGTTGGACAGCCATACTTTGCTTTCCAATTATTCTGTAGACACTCTCAGAATACCAACACTGAAAAATATTGCCTTCTTGTTGGAAAACATAGTAGTTGACTTCAGGGTCAGTTGATACTATCATTGGCTGACCAACTATACTTGTGCGAAATAAAGGACCATACCTAAAAAAGCCAGAACACAACGCATTATTATCATGAAAACATATGATGATATCAGCTTATCAAAAAAAAAGAAAGAAAAGAAAATGTATGAATCATATTTTAGTATTATCCAATGCAAAATGTTCAAACTAAAGTAATCGGGAAGAGATTTGATTATTTTTTTCACATTAAAGTTGACAATTGTTGGGATAATGAAGATAAATATATGATCATACTTTGAAACTCTCTTTCTAATGAAGAGTGGAACGTCATCTTTTGAATAAGGGGTAAAATAATCAATGGACTCGCCAATAATAGGCAATCCCATTGAACCAGGTGGCAATATGCCATTGCAGCTAGGGTTCCTCCACTTATAAACCCATCGAGAAATAAGTATCAATAGAAAGGTTGCCAAAGCTATAGCGAACACCATTTTTCAAGATGTTTGGGCAGCCTAAACAAGGATTTGTAAGAAACGGTGTAGGCTAAAGAAATGGTGTAGTGGTGCAAAAGAACGGTGGAAAGAGAGCTTCTTATATAGATGTCTTTAGCTCGTGTAATACTGTAATAAATTTGAACAAGAAAGAAAAGTCCATTCCAATGTTTTTCTAGTTTGTGGTTCCTTAGTTCAACCCTATTTATATTGATAATAATATAAAATATATAAAATTTAAATAATAAATTATTTAAGATTATGTTTTTTTATTATAAAAGTAATAATATATATTTTATATATAAATATGTAGGACTCACATGTAGACTTAATATGTAGACTTAGGGGAAAAAATTAAAATTTTAATGTGATAAAAAAATTTTAAATTAAAATTTATTTTGATATATATTTTATGAAAACTATGAATTTGTCATAACCAAATTTAGCAAGGTAATTTTTATTTTTCTATGAATGTTAAAAGAAAAGATATTCTTATAATGCAAGGAATCTAGAAATTAAAAATTATCTTGATATATATTTTTATGAAAACTATGAATTTGTCTTAACCAAATTTAGCCAAGTAATTTTTATTTTCCTATGAATATTAAAAGAAAAGATATTCTTATAATGCAAAGAATCTAGCCAGTCAAGCATGCAACAGTTTTCTCGTGGGGTAATTGTAATGGCTACCTTATCCTTCATTTAAAATAAGAAACCAAATAATCTCATTCTGATACAAAGGTGTTTAGAAAAAGTTTCCGAAGCAAAAATCAAATGAATTTGGACTCAAATTTCAAAGACATCAAGCAACACGTGCTTTTACCCTTTGACTTGATTTTTATACACATAGCGGGGTTGCAATAATTCAGTAACAAAATGGAGCTATCAGTCTAAGAGGGCTGGAAGCAGAAGTTAATTGGGCTTTGTAAGCAAGAAGAGAACATTGACCAAAACTCAGGACCTGAAGTATGGACAAAAGACAATTTATTGAAATGTAAGAGTGATAATTTTATAAATAAGGTATTACTCCCCATCCTTTTTATAAATGCATTAAACAAGTTCTATTATTCTTAATTAAAAGATATTTTGTTGCTTTCTATGATTATTGTATATATTATTTTTAAATTTATTTCTACTTTATTAAAAGAAATAAAAAGAGAACAAATACTTTATTTTAAAAAAAATATTAAATAAATAAAGAAATACTGAAAAGTAAAATAATTTATTTATACGTGTAAAATTATCTAAAATATTTGATAAAAAGGGACGAAGGGAGTAATATTTAATATGATAAAATTGGTGAAATGTATTAGGGATGATAATTAATTGTCTTGTGTCACGGATTTGTATGTTATGTTTGCGCATCATGATTGATATGGAAATTGTAGCCACAACTAAAAATAACTGCAATGTGCCGACAATGAACTTTTGCAAAACCGCATACTATCAATAATATACAATATATACGAGTACAAAACTTCTTCTTCGTTTTTTTTTAAAGAGAATATTGATACAAAAGCTTATTTCTTACAATGCCTGGAATCTGTCTAGTCTAGCAAGAAAAACACCACTCAGAGATAATTGCATGGTCATCGGAGTAAAACCTATTATATATATTACATTTGGAATAAGAAGCAAATATCTAAATCTCATTATGATTCAAAGGCGGTCAGATAAAAATTTCTCATAGATAATGAAATGACAAAAATTGGCCTCAAACTTCAAAGAAATCAAGCTACGTATGTGCTTTCGGTCTTTGACTTAATTTTGATTTTGATTTTATTTAGCACATGGAGGGATAACAATAACTCGCTCACAAACCAAGCTAGCCATCTTTGACAAGATAGCTTTTAATCAAAATATCTAAACTTTTTCAAGTCTCATCTAAAATAACTAAGAATATTTAGATTGATTTTTAAAAGTATTTTTTATTTTATTTTTGAAATAGAGTTACATTTAAATAATAAATTTTTATGAAAAATTGAAAACTGATTAATATATTTTGGATATCATATTATTGATAATAATATAAAATAAATAAAATATAATTAATAAATTATTTGAGATTATACTTTTAATTAAAAGGTAATGAAAAAATTTTATTTATATGATTGAGTAGAACTTATATGTAGAATTAGAAAAAAGTCTTTTGAAATATATTTTTTATGAAAAATAAAAAAAAATGTTTTGAATGTCAATCCAAATATAGTTCAATTCGGAGCATGAACTAAATAATCCCGCCAAAATGCTCTTTGTAGTGGCGTAACAAAAACATTTCAATGAAATATCTCTTGCCAATGGTGTTTTTAGGAAAACAACTTGCCAACGGCGTTTTCCTTTTCCAGTGGTGTTTTTAAGAAGAAAAAGTACAATATAGGACTCATCTAAACTACATGTATATGTTAGTTGGTTTGTGCAAACTACCATATGGATATCTGTTAAAACTCGCCTTTAATCTCAATACAACTAAATGGGGAACAACGGCAAAAACTCTGCATTTTTCTTCAATATGAAAGGACAGGAATACTTTGTTCATTTCTGAAGAAATTGTCTGGATCAACTTTACTTTTCACTCTTGCTAGTCTCCTGAAGTTGCCTTTGAAGTACTTTTTGCCCCAAACTCTAGCTTCTGAATAGCTTGTATTGACCTGCGAATTGCTTCCTATATCAAGATCCCTATAGTTGAGGTAGGCAGTCTTAGGTGAGTTTGATATGTGTGGCCTCATATAGTCATAGAGCAAATTTATCCATTCTATGTGCCTCCTTGATGCTTCAACACCATCTTCTGCCCACTTCACCAAGTACTGAATGTTGTACTTATTTCCCTTTCTGTGGAGAAAAGGGATTTTGGATTCTGAAATTTCCTTCATTTTTCCTCCCATTGGATAAAAAATAATGTACACTAATTCATGTTCTTCTAATACTCTTTCCCATATTCCGTTCAATGCCCTGCTTGTAATTGCTTTAGTGACAAAATCTGACTTTGCCTTAAAATTCCTCCTTTCCCCAATAGGTTAACTAAGAACAAGAAAGATGAGGAAGAAAAAGATGTTCTGGAGATCTTCAAAAAAGTTGAAGTCAACATTCCTCTTTTGGATGCAATAAGACAGATTTCTCGTTATGCTAAGTTTCTAAAAGAACTCTGTACAAATAAGAAGAAGCTTAAAGGTAACGAGAGAATCAGTGTGGGGAATGTGTGTCTACTGTTCTCCAACAGAAACTTCCTCCAAAGCAGAAAGATCCAAGTATGTTCGCTATCCCTTGTACAATTGGTGATAAAGTAGTCTCAGGTTATATGCTAGATTTAGGAGCATCTATTAATGTCATGCTTTATACAATCTATAACTCTTTAAATTTGGGACCAATGAAGCCTATTAGAATTGTTATTCAGTTAGCTGATAGGTTTGTGGCTTATCCAGAAGGAGTAATAGAAGATGTACTGGTTAAAGTTAATGATTTAGTATTCCCTGTAGATTTTTACATTTTGAAAACTGAGGATAGCCAAAATACTTGTTCATCACAGTCACCTATTCTGTTAGGTAGACTATTTTTGAAAACTGCTAGAACTAAAATTGATGTAAATGAAGGTACTTTATCAATGAAATTTGATGGTGATAAAATTTCTTTTAACATATTTGATGCCATGAAGTACCCTTCTGATGAATGTTCTACAGTTTCTGTTGTGGATATTATAGATCCATTTATTGAAGATATTTTTTATTTGAGCTACACTGAAATGATGCAATCCATTATGAACTTGAGCATAGATGAAAATATTCTTGACACTTTATCTGTGGAATGTGACAATAAACTCAAACAAGCTGTCAATGATTTATCTGCATGTCCTGTTAGTAATTCTAAAATTGCATTACCGAGCTCACATGATAAAATCTTACCATCTGTTGTTTGTCCCCCGTCACTTGAGCTTAAAGCTTTACCTTCTCATTTGAAATATGCATATTTGAATGAAGGTAATGCTTTACCTGTAATTATTGCTAACAATCTCTCATCTTCCCAAGAAGAGAGGTTAGTTTCTGTGCTTAAGGACAACAAGACTGCCATCGGCTGGACTTTAGCCGACATTAAAGGTATTAATCTATCAACATGCATGCACCGTATATTGTTAGAAGATGGAGCTAAACCAACCAGAGAGTCACAAAGGAGACTAAACCCGCCTATGATGGAAGTAGTAAAAGCTGAAATTCTAAAACTTCTTGATGCTGGTGTCATCTATCCCATCACAGATTCACATTGGGTAAGTCCTGTACATGTTGTTCAAAAGAAAAGTGGAATAACTATTGGGGAAAACTTTGAAGGTGAGAAAATTCCTACTATAGTGCAAAAACGATTGGAGAGTTTCTATAGACTACAGGAAACTTAATGCATCAACTAGGAAATACCATTTTCCCCTTCCTTTCATTGATCAAATGTTAGAACGTCTATCTGGTCGTTCTCATTATTGTTTCCTTGATGATTATTCTGGTTATTTTTAGATTGCTATTGCCCCAGAGGACCAAGGTAAGACTACTTTTACATGTTCATTCGGTACTTATGCTTATAGAAGAATGCCTTTTGGTTTATGCAATGCACCTGCTACCTTTCAAAGATGCATGATGTCCTTATTTTCTGATTTTGTCACGAATATCATTGAAATTTTCATGGATGATTTTACTGTCTATGGAAATTCATTTGATTCATATTTAGAAAATTTGGAACTTGTGCTTAAACGGTGTGTTGAAACTAACCTTGTTCTCAATTATGAAAAGTGTCATTTTATGATAGAACAAGGAATTGTTTTAGGGCACGTAGTTTCACCAAAAGGACTAGCTGTTGACAAAGTCAAGATTGATGTGATTAAATCTATTCCTTATCCTTCTACGGTAAGAGAGGTAAGATCTTTCTTAGGCCATGCTGGATTCTATAGAAGGTTTATTAAGGATTTCTCTAAAGCTGTTCAACCTTTATGCAAGCTATTACAAAAAGAACATAAATTCAATTTTGATGAAGGTTGTAAACATGCATTTAAAATGTTAAAAGAGAAATTGATTTCATCACCTATCATTCAACCCCCTAATTGGAATTTTCCTTTTGAAATAATGTGTGATGTTAGTGACAAAGCGGTTGGAGCTGTTCTAGGTCAGAAAATAGATAAAGTTTCTCATATGATATATTATGCATCTAAATTACTTGATGATGCCCAATGCAATTATACCACAATTGAGAAGGAACTCTACTCTGTTATTTTTGCTCTAGAAAAATTTAGATCTTATCTGTTGGGAACAAAAGTAATTGTTTATTCAGATCATGCAGCTCTAAAGTACCTGTTAAAGAAGAAAGAGTCTAAACCTGGACTACTGAGATGGATTCTCTTACTCCAGGAATTTGACCTTGAAATTCGAGATAAGAAAGGAGCAGAGAATCTTGTTGTTGATCATTTGAGTCGACTCACATATGAAGGGAAAGTATCTCCTATCTCTGATTTATTTCCTGATTAACATCTTTATGCATTGCATGGAATTATACCTTGGTATGCTAATATGGTTAATTATATTGTTACCAAAGTATTTCCAAATCATTTATCTAAGCCTCAAAAGGATAAAATTAGAAATGATTCAAAACATTACCTTTGGGATGATCCCTACCTATTCAAAAGCTGCGCAGACAATGTCATACGCAGATGTGCTCCAAATAATGAAATTCAATCCATATTGAATTTTTGTCATACTTTTGAATGTGGAGGTCATTTTGGACCAAAACGAATTGCTAGAAAAATTCTTGAAAGTGGATTTTATTGGCCTACTCTTAACAAAGATGCATATTACTTTGTTAAATCTTGCAATGAATGTCAAAGAGTTGGTAATATATCCAAGAAAGATGAAATGTCTTTAAAGACTATATTAGTTTGTGAACCTTTTGATGTATGGGGCATTGATTTCATGGGACCTTTTCTTTCGTCTTTTGGAAATACTTACATCTTACTTGCAGTGGATTATGTATGCAAATGGATTGAAGCTAAGGCTACTCGAACGAATGATTCCAAAGCAGTTGTGACATTTATCAAAGACAACATATTCCATAGATTTGGAATTCCAAAGGCCATCATCAGTGACAGAGGTACGCATTTTTGCAACAAGGTAGTGGAAACTCTGTTTAAAAAATATCATGTTTCTCATAAGGTTTCTACTGCCTATCATCCTCAAACAAATGGACTTGCTGAAATCTCTAACAGGGAAATTAAGTCTATTCTAACTAAAGTAGTCAATCCTAATAGGAAAGACTGGAGCCTTCGATTGGGAGATGCTCTTTGGGCATATAGAACTGCATTCAAAACTCCTATTGGTATGTC
Source organism: Apocynum venetum (assembly GCA_019593545.1). Taxonomy (NCBI): domain Eukaryota; kingdom Viridiplantae; phylum Streptophyta; class Magnoliopsida; order Gentianales; family Apocynaceae; genus Apocynum; species Apocynum venetum. The sequence continues at coordinate 17,773 of SRSM01000685.1, read as the reverse complement.
ACCATTTAGGTTGATTTATGGTAAAGTATGTCATCTACTTGTGGAATTAGAACATAAGGCATTTTGGGCCATTAAACAATGTCATCTTAATCTTGATGATGCACAATCTAATCGAAAACTGCAAATTCAAGAATTAGAAGAGATTAGAAATGATGCCTATGTTAATTCCTGGATTGTAAAATAAAAGATGAAATATTACCATGACAAAAATATTTCAAGGAAAAATTTCAATATTGGTGATAAGGTTCTATTCTATAATTCTCGTCTGAGACTGTTTCTAGGAAAGCTAAAGTCAAGGTGGATTGACCCATTTGTTATCATTAATATCTTTAATCACGGGTCAGTAGAGGTAAAAAGTCTTCAAACGAGCAAAATTTTTAAAGTGAACGGTAATCTCCTGAAACCTTTTCATGAAGGATTTGTCGGACAAATTATTGATTCCATTGCTTTTGAAGACCCACCACCAGAAAGGAATTGAAATCTGTGCTCGTCGAGTCTAAGACGTTAAACAAGGGCGCTGTGTGGCAACCCATCGCTTTCTTAAATACTTTTGAATTGTTTGATTTTCCTTTTTCACTTTTTAGCTTGCAGGCCTAGCAGAAATTGTTGAATACGCGTCTTCTCGGATACTGAAAGATGGTGTATTCAAGTTAATTAAATGTCCAACAGTGATTAAACACAACTTTAAATAGCCTGCTTAATTGTTGAAAAAATCACCAAATGATTTTTGCTAATTTCCTTTCAAGAGTAAATTCAATCTGCAAGGTATTTCTTTCCTTTTTGCATTTTAGTTTGTCTTTCCATCCCTTCTTTCTTTCTATCTATTTGTTACATAATGGATGATTCAATAATGAAAATGAGAAGATATTATCCATTGCTCCCTATTAATTATTTGAGAAAAATCTATCTTATGAGATTGGAGCGTATGAAATTACTAGTATCCATTGGAATACCTGAGGATATTAGGTGGATAATTGAAGCTAAGGTCCGAATATGAGATTGGAGCGTATGAATTTCTTTACTAAATTTTACAAAAAGACTTGAAAAACTATTCTAAAAATTCTAGAAATTATATTAATATGAAGATAATAATAAAAGAAAGAAATTACAAAAGAAATGAAGAAGATTGGAGTTAAATTGGTGTATCAAATGAGAAATGAAGCTAGCATATTTATAGGGAAATTTCTAGGGGTAAAATGGTCATTTTGACTTCCGGGTACTGTAGCAGGTTCACTTGTTGACTTTGACCAGCCGACGGATACTGTTCATGACGTAAGCAGTGATGTCATCATCGACAGTGATACTGTTCACTGGAGTTACTGTTCATCGATTTTTTTTTTTTTTCATCTTCACTTCTTCTTCTTTTTCTTTTTATCTCCAAAATGTACTAAAATACACTGAAAAACTTATAAACAAAGAAATAGAAAGGAAATGTGAAATATATTAATTAAATGACACAATTAACCGATTTTTAAACAAAATATAGTCATTAAATAGTATAAAAATCAGTTAATTTATGAGTACATCAGTTATCTTATGCCACATATGTCTTTTCGGACTGTTGCAGTTCTAGATGCAGGATAATATTTAGCTATAAAATGTCTTTGCATTCCAGTCCAATCTTGAATAGATCCCCAAGGCAAATTATATAACCAATCTTTTGCACTATTTTGTTTAATGACTATATTTTGTTTAAAAATCGGTTAATTATGTTATTTAATCGATATATTTCACGTTTATCTTCTATTTCTTTGTTTGTAAGTTTTCCAATGTATTTTAGTTCATTATGGAGATAAAAAGAAGGAGAAAAAATGTTGGAGAAGTAACAAAAAAAAATCCATATTGACGAAGCCTGTCGTACGACTCCCAAATTTAAACCTAACAATTCCTATGTAGATAGGGAAAGTAGGGATTGAATCCACAAATATTTGTCAACTCTTAAATTAAAATCATTAACTGGAAAATTTTTTTGGGGGTTTGAGTATTTTGAGAACAAGAAAATAACAACCGCATTTGCCAATGGCAAGACACGTGCCAGCATACGCAAAACGAATTGTGATCCGTGTGTTAAACTTTGGACCAATCAGATGGCAACATGTGACAGCTGATGCAACTTTCTTCACTTCACGTGTTTTGCCCCAACTCTCCAGAAACTCCACTTTGTCCCCTACTACTTTTATTTTTGTCATATTTTATTTATTTTTATTCCAAATTTGCCCCTGTAAATTTCTATAAATTGGGCACGAAATTTACTATGTTGGGATAACCTTCTACAATAAAAATCTCTGCCAACTTCTCTTACCAATATTTTGTAATAGATCTTAGGTCTTTTTAGAGTTTATTTTGGAAGGTTTTTTGTTGAGATTTCAAGAATACCGAGGAACTACTACTGGGAGAAATCCAATGAAAGTTATTCTTCTTATTCTTGATTTCAATTCTTAAAATTCTTCATTTGAATCATGTATTGTGAGTAGTTTATTTACCGTTAGTAAGGACATGTATTAAAGTTATTAATTAATGGGATTTTGAGACATTTACCGTTGCATAGAACATTGGAGTTTATTTTGAACTATAACTAAATTAATTTAACAATGGCCGGTTGTACTGCTCTAACTTCTAACTTTTAACTTTTACTTTTCTGTTATTTAATTTTTGTATTTACTTTTTGTTATTTATTTTTGTCATTTATAGTAAAATCACCAAATTTATTTTCATACTTTAAATTTCGTAAATATGGAGAGTAATATCTTCATCTTTTATTCTTTTGTACTTTTTATTGTTGGAGTTGAAATCTCCCTAGTTTTACTTTTTATGACCGATAAAACCACCAAATTTATGTTCTCTTTAATATTTATAATTTTTTAAATATATAATTGTGTAGCCATTTTCTTAATTGTGTAAATATATATTTATATATTTTGTAGGTTTAATTGTCCAAATTTGTTTAATTATTTTAGTCCTGTTATTTAATAATTTGAGTATTTATATAATTCCAATTGTTATTATTAAATAATCATGTTTAATTAATTAATTAATTAGAAAGTCTTTTTAATTGCATGATTAATCAGCTAGGATTATCAATCTTTGATTGATAATCATAGTAGCATATGTTAGTTTAATTAAATTGCACCTCTTGGCTTAATTAATCTAACAGGGAATTATATGATTTAAATTATGTTTAATTGAAACTCATTATTATATATAATTTAATGTTGGTGATGTCTTATAAACTTAATGTAATTTAATTAAATATTCTATTCACGCTGGTCGGCAGTGATATTTAATTGAATTAAAAATTAATCTATTTGAGGTTATCGGGATTAATCTAATTAGTAAGGATAAGAATCTATCCGAAGTAATTGAGATTCTAAAATCAATTACTCAATAAGTTTTATATCAATTATTTATCTCATTAAATAAATAATTTGATACAAGTTCTTTGCTAACGTCTTTCATTAATTTCTTTTCATTAAAAATCCTTTGTATAATTAATTATTTTAATATATATATATATATATATAAATTTATTTCTTTTAAGTTTGATTAAATTAGTTTTGTCTTAATATAATTTTAAAACTCCCCCAAAATTTAATATTTGATTAATCAATTTGAATTTAATAATTTTTTACAAATCTCCATAGATACAATTCTTATTTGTCCTATATATATAGGAGTATTAAATGTTAAATTTTGAAAGCCTTAAAGCTTTTAATATCTTAATTTTGATTAAATGACAAACATTGACAATGACTAATGGTTTTATTGTATTAATGATGATCTCTTAGGATTCATATATCTAATCCTTGCAAGATCAAAGTTTCAATTCTTCAGAAAAGAGCTTTTGATGTCAAGCCTTGAAGATAAGAGTTTCTGGATTAGATAGGATCTAGAGGTGTAGATTTAATTCTTTATTTATCTTTGATTATCTCTAGGTCTATCCCTTTGAGTAATGAGTTCCATAGGTTGCTCAATAAAAGTAAAATGATTTTTAAAATACATGCACATACTTCAAAATTCATAAAATATAGTTTGCAAAATCTTAGAGTTGTTTGGAAACTTGTTCTGCATAGTTTTAATGCATTTGTGGTCGACCTGACAAAAGTGTGGACGACCCCAAATCATGCGGTCGACCAGACTTCTCAGAGTATCGTCCGCAGATTGTCAAGTGTTCTCTGGAACACTTACGGATGATGGAGCGGTCGACCGGACTTTTGAGGTCATCGTCCGCAGGTTGTCAAGAGTTTTCTGGAACATTTGCGGATGATGGTGCGGACGACCCTCCTGATTTGCGGTCGACCGCACTTCTCCCTGAGTGGGATTCAAACAGCCATTTTTATGACCGTTGGTGCATACTTATAAATATCCAATCGTTTAAACAACTCAGAAGAACTACTTTTTGAGCAAAAATCTGATCCTATTACTTCATAGAACCTCTGGAGATTATTTTGAAACCAAATCTTAACATTCATATTGTGAAATTCATCAAAGTGAGATTTATACAAAATCATTGGGGTTCTTGAGCAACTTACAAGAAAACATTACTCAAAGAGGTATTTATGCTTTACATTGATATATCTTCACATTAAGGTGATTTCATATATCAAACTCTTCTTATTCATATCTTGATTGATTTGTTCAAGGTTGCATTGAGCTTAAAACTCTAAGGGTTAGAGTGAGCCTTGAACCATAGAAAACTGTGTTTGTGTTAAGAGCTTCTTTTTCATTAATTGTTGTAATAGAGATAGGTGTGTAGACAAGGTTATATTGTAAAACTCAAAGTGTTGAGTGAACCTTGGTTGGTTAAGAGGTTTATGTTGTAAAACCCTAAGGGAATTGGGTGAGCCTCTATTGTATTCTCTCTTACTATATTAGTGAAAGGTTTTGTGAAATCCTTGAGTAGATAGCTCAAGGTAGTGGATTAGGTTTTGTTGGATGAACCGAACCACTATAAATCTTTGTGTTCATTGCTTCTTTTCTTGAACTCATCTTTTCATACTTTGGTTGAACACCAAGTGTTTGATATTTGTTATCTTAGAAAGCTTGTTTAATTTAAAGAGGAAAAATCGGTTAAAACCTAATTCACCCCCCCCTCTTAGGTTTTTCAATTGGTATCAGAGCAGGTCTTCTTGTTGATAAGGCTTAACATCCTTGAAGCAAAGATTCTATGGCTCATCTAGATAACACTATGATGGTAGAAGGTTACTCTACTACTAGACCTCCTTTGTTGAATGGCACAAACTATAATTTCTGGAAAAATAGAGTTAGAATCTATATATCTTCTCTAAACTATGAATTATGAAATATTGTTGAAAATGGTCCCTATGTACCTTTCAAAGTTGTTGATGGTATAAAGATTGATAGAATTTCTGAGGAATTTGGTGATGAAGATAAAAAGAAAATGACCCTTAATTTTCTTGCCATGAACACTTTTACTTGTGCACTTGATATGAATGAGTATAACAGGGTAAGATGTGAATTTGCACATGAAATGTGGAGACTATTTGAAGTGACTCATGAAGGTACAAACCAAGTAAAGGAAACAAAACTTGGTATGCTTACAAGGGAGTATGAACTTTTCACTATGAAATCAAATGAAAACATCACTGATATGTTTACTCGCTTTACTAACATTATTAACGGTTTAAAAGTGTTTAGCAAGTCTTATTCTATAGGAGAACAAAATATGAAAATACTCAATGCTTTACCAAAGACTTGGGAAGGCAAAACTACTGCTATGTTGGAAACTCATTATTTGAAGAAGAAACCAGTGGAAGAGCTTATTGGATCACTTCTCACTCATGAGATTAGGATGAAGTGGTTGAATGATCAAGAAGTGGAAGACAAAGGGAAAAGAGGAATTGCTCTCAAAACTAAAGAGAACAACGAAAATGAATCTTCCAGTGATGAGGAAGAAATGGATGATGAGGAAATAGCTCTTGTCATGAAGAACTTCAAGAAAATGTTCAAAAAGGGACATTTCAACAAATTCAAAAAGAAGCCATCGACATCTACAAATAACAACTCAAAGCAATGCTATGAATGCGGAAGTCCAAATCACTTCAAAGCGGACTGTCCAAAATTAAGAGAGAAAGAAAAGAAGTACAAGTCCAAGAACAAGAAAGGACTTGCTTGCACTTGGGATCAAGAAGGAAGTGAAGATGAAGAACAAACTGAACATGCAAATGTTTGTTTCATGGCCATTGAAGATGAGGTAAATACTCCAAAAACTCCTTCTTTAGTTGATAGTGAAAGTGATGATGATATTTGTGACATGTTTGATAGAGATGAATTCATCTCCAATCTCTATAAGGAAATGAAAAAGATTATCAAGAAAAACAAAGTCTTGAAATGTCAAGTAGAGAAGCTATCATTAGATAATACTAGGCTCATCGATGAAAATGCCTTGTTAACTTCTACAAAGATTTGTCTTGATGAGAATGTTATTGGTTTAAATGATAAGGTAAAATTTCTTGAGAATGCTAATGTTGATCTTATTTCTAGAAACAAGAAGTTGGATGATATGATGAGTGATTATGATGCCATGAAAATTAGAATGAGTGATTTAAGTGCTAGCTTGCAAAAACTTACATGTGGTAGGGACAATTTGAACAAACTACTTGGTATGCAAAGACTCACTCATGATAAGAGAGGTCTTGGTTTTGATGATAGTTATAATAATGTCTCACACACACATGAGAGTTTATCTCACTCACATATGTCACATACACATAAGAGAGTATCTCATGCATATCATTCACATGTCTATACTTCTTCGAAAATATGTTGTACTTATTGTGGTAAAAATGGTCATAAAGTGACTAGATGTTATGTGAAGAAAAAGATTGAGAATGGTGCTAAAAGCACTTGGGAAATTAAAAGAACTAACCCCAATGGACCCAAGAGAATTTGGGTACCAAAAGGCTTATTAACATATTTGGTGTAGGTATGTTTTCAATTGAAAACAAAGGAGAACAAATGGTTTCTTGACAGTGGAAGCTCAAGACACATGACTGGAAATGCATCCATACTTAATGATGTCAAACCAAGAGATGAAGGATTTGTGACTTTCGGTGACAAAAAGAAAGGGAAAATCATTGGCATTGGCAATGTTGGTAAAAGTACTTCTCCCTTTATTAAAGATGTTCTTCTTATTGATAATCTCAAATATAATTTGCTTAGTATTAGTCAATTATGTGATAATGGTTATAAGGTTATTTTCAAGAAGGATTCATGTTTAATTATTGATGATTGCTCTAACAAAATTGTTTTTGTTGGAAATAGAAATGGAAATATGTATGATCTTTACTTTGATGATTTAGTTGAACAAGATGTTAAATGTCTTGCTTTGAAAGATGATGATGCATATCTTTGGCATCGTAGGTTAGGACATGTGAGCATGGATACTTTGCATAACTTATCTAAACATGAATATGTTAGAGGATTGCCTGCCATTCATTTTGAAAAAGATCGTGTTTGTGATGCGTGTCAATATGGTAAACAAGTCAAGAGTTCTTTTAAACCTAAGAAGATTGTTTCAACTTCAAAACCTCTTGAACTTGTTCATATGGATTTATTTGGTCCTATGAGGACAATGAGCCTTGGTGGAAAATTGTATGCTTATGTGATAGTTGATGACTTCTCTAGATTTACTTGGGTATTATTCTTGTTGGGCAAAGATGAAGCTTTTGGAGCTTTTGTCAAGCTTTTTAAACAAGTACAAAACACCATAGGTTGCAAACTCATCTCCATTAGAAGTGATAATGGTAGAGAATTTTGCAATATTAACTTCACTAAACTGTGTGATGAGAATGGAATTTCTCACAATTTTTCTGTTGCTAAAACTCCTCAACAAAATGGTGTTGTTGAGAGGAAAAATCGTACATTACAGGAAATGGCCCGTTCTATGCTATGTGAAAATAATTTGCCAAAGTATTTTTGGGCTGAAGCTGTAAACACCTCTTGCTATATTATAAATAGAGTGCTTCTTAGACCTCTTGTGAAGAAAACCCCCTATGAACTTATGTTTGGCAAAACTCCTTCTATTTCTTACTTCAAGGTTTTTGGTTGTAAATGTTTTCTTTTAAACGTCAAAGACAATCTTGGTAAGTTTGATAAGAAATCCGATGAAGGTATATTTCTTGGCTATTCTTCAATAAGAAAAGCTTATCGTGTGTATAATAAGAGAACTATGATTATTGAAGAAGTTATTCATGTTGTTTTTGATGAATCTAACATCTATTTGCCAAGAAATGAGATTGAAGGTGATATTCAAGAAATACCCTTGAAGTCAATAAATAAGGATGCTGCTCAAACAAATGAAAATCCTTCAACATCAAAGGATGAGAATGGAGAAGTCCTTGAAAATCAAGAATCTATCTCACTTGAAGAAGGAACAAAGTATGATCTTCCAAAAGAATGGAAATATGTTCACAACCATCCAAAGGATCAAATCATTGGTGATCCAAATGAAAGGGTAAGAACTAGAAGATTTTTTACAAATTTTGTTGATGATTTTGCATTTTTATCTCATATAGAACCTAGGAACATTGATGAAGCTCTTAATGATGATTTTTGGATTATTGCCATGCAAGATGAGTTAAATCAATTTGAAAGGAGCAAAGTATGGGAACTTGTACCTAGACCTTCAAATCTTACTATTATTGGTACAAAATGGGTTTTTAGAAACAAACTTGATGAACATGGTATTGTAACTAGAAATAAGGCTAGACTTGTTGCTCAAGGATATAATCAGGAAGAAGGTATTGATTATGATGAGACCTTTGCTCCAGTGGCTAGATTAGAGTCCATTAGAATGTTACTTGCATTTGCTTCCTTTAAAGGTTTTAAATTATTTCAAATGGATGTCAAAAGTGCTTTCTTTAATGGTGTCATTCAAGACGAAGTGTATGTTGAACAACCTCCTGGTTTTATTCATGAATCATATGTAAATCATGTGTACAAGCTCTCCAAAGCCTTATATGGTTTAAAGCAAGCACCAAGAGCTTGGTATGATAGACTTAGCAATTTTCTTATTGAAAAAGGTTTTTCTAGAGGTATAGTTGATACTGCTCTCTTTATTAAAAATAAAGCTCATGATATTTTGATTATTCAAATATATGTTGATGATATTATTTTCGGAGCTACTAATGAAAATATGTGCAAAGATTTCTCTAAGACGATGCAGGATGAATTTGAAATGAGCATGATAGGTGAGTTGACATTTTTCCTTGGATTACAAATTAAGCAAGCAAAGGAAGGTACTTTCATTAACCAAGCCAAGTACACAAAAGAATTACTGAAAAGGTTTGGAATGGCTGATTCAAAGGAGATTGATACTCCTATGGCCACATCTATTAAATTAGACAAAGACGAGAATGGTAAGATGATTGACCAAACTATATACAGAGGAATGATTGGTAGTCTTTTGTATTTAACTGCTAGTAGACCTGATATTATGTTCTCTGTTTGTCTATGTGCTAGATTTCAATCATCTCCTAGAGAATCTCATTTAATTGTTGTGAAACGTATTCTTAGATACTTAAAGGGGACTATAGATTTTGGTTTGTGGTATCCTAAATCTATGTCTTTTGAGCTAGTAGCATTTACTGATGCAGATTATGCAGGTTGTAGAGTAGAACGTAAGAGTACTAGTGGTCACTGTCAATTTCTTGGTTACTCTTTAGTTTCTTGGTATAGTAAGAAACAAGCTTGTATCTCTCTCTCTACCACTGAAGCTGAATACATTTCTGCTGGTAGTTGTTGTGCGCAAGTTTTATGGATGAAAACCACCTTGCAAGATTATGGCTTGAACTTTGATTGTACCACTATCAACTGCGATAATACTAGTGCCATAAATCTGACAAAGAAACCTATACAACATGCAAAAACTAAGCATATAGATATTAAACATCATTTTTTGCGTGATCATGTTTTAAAAGGTGATATTGTTCTTGAGTTTGCTCCTACGGATGATCAATTAGCTGATATTTTCACAAAGCCTTTGGCTGAGAAAAGGTTTTGTTTACTTAGAAAACTTTTGGGTATTGGTACGTTTGATTTCTAACTTGTGCGTTTTTATGAAGTCTGTCAAATATATGCTTTTGTGCATTGTTTGGATAACACCATTGGCAGGTGCGGTTGACCGCAAGCTAGAAAATAATCATCCACAGAACAGACAGTGGACTTGAGGATGATCATGACAGGATGACCGGTCGACCGCAGATTCAAAATATCGACCGGTGAGGTTCCAGTGGACTTGCGGACGATACACTTATCAAATCGTCCGGTCGACCGCAGATTAAACACATCGACCGAAAATGTTCCAGAGAATTTGCGGACGACTCAAATTAAAACTTCCGGTCGACCGCAGATTAAATGTATCGACCGAAAATGTTCCCGAGTAACAAAAATCAAGGTGCGGACGATACTGCGGACGACGATCCGGTCGACCGCACATCTGTGGACCGTTACAAATATGCCTCTTTCGGACGCAACTTTTCATCTTCCAATCATCCCCACCTCTTCATTTATCAGCCGCAACTCTTCAAACTCTCATAACCCACGAACAATCCACCATAAATACACTTCATTTCTTCCCCAATTCATACATTCATCCTACATATCCTTGTTTGCTGCATTTGAAAACCCTAGAAATGGCAAAAACTCAAAGTGACAAGGGCAAAACACAAATGGTTCAAGATGTTCCAAAGAAGAAGAGAATCATGCAAGCTTCTTCTCAACTCTTCAGGAGCAAGCATCATGAGGATCGTTACAATGATTACCTCAAGAATCGCCAAGTAATTTCTGGGAGCACCATTGATAGGTATGAATTTCCCTTTGATAGAATTCTTACCTATATGGCTTGGCAAGGATGGGATAATATAATTGATCATGAAGAATCCTTGTATACTGATCTTGTATATCAGTTTTATGCTAATCTTGAAGAGGTATTAGAAAAGGAGGGAGAGATGACTATAAGGACTCTTTTTGTTTCAAGGGTCAATGGGATAGATATAAAATTTACTTCCATTGGTTTAGATGAAATCTTAGAGATACCTATAGATGGGATTGAGTATTTTAATACTCATCACAGAATAAATCATAAGGATTTTTCTGCTGAGGGTTTTGAGAAGATATTCACTAAAGGAAACTCTTTTGTAAACTTAGTCAAGAGAGAGGCCAATGTGTTTAGTTTTGAACATCGTATTCTTCATCATATGTGCACTAACATCTTCATCCCCACTGAAGGCCATAAAACTACTGTCACGTTTATGCATATGTTTCTTATGTATTTGTTGGTGAAGAGAATCCGGGTGGATTTTGGTTACATTATGGTACACCACATGATGGATACCATTGAGAAGGGCAAAGGTATTCCGAAAAGCTTACCCTATGGACGGTTATTAACCAAAGTCTTCCGCTATTTCAACGTCCCATTTCCAGAACTGAAGGGGACAAAACATGTGCCTAAGTTCAACTTTGCTTCTTTTAAAAGAATGCAAGCGTTATGTCTCAATGGTACATGGGACTTGAAGAAAAATATGACTTCGGAAGAGATCATTGTGGCAACAAAGGAGACAGCAAGGTTGATGGGAAAAGAACCACCGATAACTCTTCATGAAGGCGACCTTTCTGGCGAAGGTGAAGACTCACAAGGTGTGAAAAGATCACTTCATCTAGATGAGGAAGAAGATGTTCCTCCTGAGGCTCCAGATTTGAAGAGGGCAAAAGGTAAAGAAAAAGTTGGAGAGGAAGATGTATCCACTCCAAAACCTGCCATCTGGGGTGCCCTGGAAGAAATTTCTTCTCAGATTGGCTCGATGTTTAGCACGTTTGACAATCATTTCAAGACACTTCACTCCAAGATCGACGACCTGGCATCAAGGGTGGAGTACCATGGCATTGAGATCATCAACATCAAATTTCATCTAGAGGCACTACATGGTATTCAGGTTGACGTTTCTACACCACCACCTTCACATGATATGCCCCTGCCTGATGAGCAGCCTGCTGGACCATCCTCTTCCACAGCAAAAGTTTATATGCGACGACCTAGGAGATAGTGTTTTTCTGCACTTATTGTACTTTTGTTTTATCCAGACAACTTATCTCTTGTTTGTATTCTTGACTCTATTTTTATATATTTTTCCCCATGATGACTCCTTGGTAGTTGAGGGATCTTATTGTTTAATTAACTTTGTTCTATCCTTTCTATCCATTCTTTTTGAATGATGACAAAAGGGGGAGAAAAACAACTGTTGATTGCAATATATAAATGTTGTGTAACTAACTTTTTGTTTCAGGAACTTCTGAGATGAACTTAAATGCTCAAACTCATCAAAATCAAGAGAAAGGAGAAATAGCTCTAAAAGGTTAAGTATGGCTATCCATGGTTTAATAGTTATATATTTCTAAGTTTATGATATAATGAGATTGAAGGAGAATGGGAATTGTGTGTTGATGGCCGGGTTGGCCTTATATGTGATTTTATGTGTTATCTCATCTCTTTTTGCATTGATTGAATTTATGCAAAAATGGTTTTTATAAAAGTTATAAAAGAAACTCTGTCAAATTTTTTTTACAAAACTAATGCATATTGATAGGGGGAGCTTTATAAATGTTTTTATAGTCTTTCTATATGTTATTCTGGAAGGAAGGAGGATACGGAGGTAAGTGGAAAAATAGGCTTCTTTAAGCCTATATAAGCTAGGAAGTGATCTCGTATACTTACATTGAATACGTTAATTTTGAGATCCAGTATTTATTCGAAAAATGTTACATTCTATATATTTCTTGATATCATCAAACTAAATGGTTAAATGCTATATGTGATATCTTACAAATACCTAGCATATTGTAAGGGGGAGCACTTTTAATAATTTTATTACATATTATATAAACTCTTCCTTACTTTGAATCCTTGCACTTAATTGTTATATTCATCACATTGCATCAATATTTGTCATCATCAAAAAAGGGGAGATTGAAAGCCTTAAAGCTTTTAATATCTTAATTTTGATTAAATGACAAACATTGACAATGACTAATGGTTTTATTGTATTAATGATGATCTCTTAGGATTCATATATCTAATCCTTGCAAGATCAAAGTTTCAATTCTTCAGAAAAGAGCTTTTGATGTCAAGCCTTGAAGATAAGAGTTTCTGGATTAGATAGGATCTAGAGGTGTAGATTTAATTCTTTATTTATCTTTGATTATCTCTAGGTCTATCCCTTTGAGTAATGAGTTACATAGGTTGCTCAATAAAAGTAAAATGATTTTTAAAATACATGCACATACTTCAAAATTCATAAAATATAGTTTGCAAAATCTTAGAGTTGTTTGGAAACTTGTTCTGCATAGTTTTAATGCATTTGTGGTCGACCTGACAAAAGTGTGGACGACCCCAAATCATGCGGTCGACCAGACTTCTCAGAGTATCGTCCGCAGATTGTCAAGTGTTCTCTGGAACACTTACGGATGATGGAGCGGTCGACCGGACTTTTGAGGTCATCGTCCGCAGGTTGTCAAGAGTTTTCTGGAACATTTGCGGATGATGGTGCGGACGACCCTCCTGATTTGCGGTCGACCGCACTTCTCTTGAGTGGGATTCAAACAGCCATTTTTATGACCGTTGGTGCATACTTATAAATATCCAATCGTTTAAACAACTCAGAAGAACTACTTTTTGAGCAAAAATCTGATCCTATTACTTCATAGAACCTCTGGAGATTATTTTGAAACCAAATCTTAACATTCATATTGTGAAATTCATCAAAGTGAGATTTATACAAAATCATTGGGGTTCTTGAGCAACTTACAAGAAAACATTACTCAAAGAGGTATTTATGCTTTACATTGATATATCTTCACATTAAGGTGATTTCATATATCAAACTCTTCTTATTCATATCTTGATTGATTTGTTCAAGGTTGCATTGAGCTTAAAACTCTAAGGGTTAGAGTGAGCCTTGAACCATAGAAAACTGTGTTTGTGTTAAGAGCTTCTTTTTCATTAATTGTTGTAATAGAGATAGGTGTGTAGACAAGGTTATATTGTAAAACTCAAAGTGTTGAGTGAACCTTGGTTGGTTAAGAGGTTTATGTTGTAAAACCCTAAGGGAATTGGGTGAGCCTCTATTGTATTCTCTCTTACTATATTAGTGAAAGGTTTTGTGAAATCCTTGAGTAGATAGCTCAAGGTAGTGGATTAGGTTTTGTGGATAAACCGAACCACTATAAATCTTTGTGTTCATTGCTTCTTTTCTGTGAACTTTTCATACTTTGGTTGAAAACCACGTGTTGATATTTGTTATCTTAGAAAGCTTGTTTAATTTAAAGAGGAAAAATCGGTTAAAAACCGAATTCACCCCCCTCTTAGGTTTTTCAAATTGATAATCACACGATAGGATCGTCAACTCAAAAACATAATCACTATCTTGAGCTATCTATCAAGGATTTCACAAAATCATCACTAATTAGCACAAGGATTACAAAATACTAAATGTAATTTTGTGTTTATATTTGCTGAGGGCAAGCAAAGGGATAGTAGGGTAGGGGAATTGATGTACTCATAAAATAACTGATTTTTATGTTATTTAATGACTATATTTTGTTTAAAAATTGGTTAATTATGTTATGTAATAGATATATTTCACGTTCCCTTATATTTCTTTGTTTGTAAGTTTTTTAGTGTATTTTAGTAACTATGGAGATAAAAAGAAGAAGAAGAAATGTTGGAGAACTTTAAAAAAAAATAATGCGAATGCGACATGTGGCGAAGTTGGGAAATTAGGCCACCAACTAAATTTTCAAGACTTTGGGGTGCAAAATGACCATTTTACCCCTGATTTTTGTGGCTATAAATAGGGAGCTTATTTTTATGATTTAGACACCAATTTAGCTCCAATATTCTCCATTTCTTTTGTAATTTATTTCTTTTATTATTGTCTTCATCTTAGTATATTTTCCAGATTTTTTAGAATAATATTTCAAGGTTTTTTGTAATATTTAGTAAAGAAATTATGTCCAGATAATTTCAATATTTGCGGGGGAGTTTATCTTTCCAATTTTCTTTCTAATGTTTATCAATTTCATCTTATATTTATTAAATATGTATTGTGAATAATTTTCTTTTGTTAGCAAGGATATGTGTTAAGTTATTAATAAATGGGATTATGAGATAATTTTCTTTGTACTTAATTTCTATTTGGATTTATTTAACTGGACTTATGGTCAGTTTACCCGCCTAGTCTTTATTTATTTTGCTTTATTCACTTTAAATATCGCAAATGGATGGCCGAGCCACCTATTAGTTCAATTTACTTTTATGTCTTTTATTTTATGTATTATGGAAGGCCGAGCCTCCTAACTAGTTTAATATATTTTTATATCTTTAATTCTTTTTTTTATGGAAGGCCGAGCCTCCATACTTTTAGTTTAATTTATTTAAATGGCCGGTTGAACCGCCTAATTTCTTTAGTTAATATAAATCCAATCTTTCTTTCTATATATATATATATGTGTGTGTGTGTGTGTGTATTTATTTAATATACTTATATATATTAATTAAGTATTTATATAATTCCTGTTTTAACCAATATAATTGTGTGAATTAATTGGATTGACAATCTAGTTAATTAATGTGATTATATAGATAGGATTAGTAATCTTGTATTAATGATTCAAGTAGCATCTACTAGTGTAATTGAGTTGCAGCTCCTGCCTTAATTAAATTAGTAGCGGAATTATATAATTTAAATTGTATATAATTAAGCTGATTGTTATATACAATTTAATGTTGGTGATGCCTTATTTGTTTAATGCAATTTGATTGAACATCCTATACACGCTGGTCGGTAATGGTGTTTAATTAAATTAGAGATTAATATATTTGAACTGATCGAGATTAATCTATTTTGTAAGGATAGGAATCTGTCTGAGCTTATCGGGATTCTAAAACCAACTACTTAATATAATGTTGATTTAACCATAATTAGATTGGTTTTTAGAAGCTTAATGTGTTGTTTATTGAGATAAAATCTACCTAATTGTGTGTTTATGTGCTTAAATTGGTTCTTTACACTTTTATCTTTGTTTGCAGGTATTTTGAAGGTATTTTAACATGTTTAGAAGACATTGGAGGAAGATAGGAGGCTTAACATGTTGTTTTGCAAGCAAAATGGAGTGGACGCGCCTCAGAAACCAATTGGACGCGTACTTGAAGAAGTGGACGCGTCACTATTCATCCACGCGTCCATTCTCAGTAGTTTTGGAGCCTCACGCGTCCACTTGGACGTTTCTGACTGTCTCGCGCGTCCACTTTGACAGCACGCGCGTCCATTCTCTGAATTGAAGATTTTGGGCAGTTTTTTAGTAGTTTTGAATTAGGACTCTTATGCAACTAACCCTAGGACCTTTTCTAACTATTTATAGGCCTTAATAGCTTAGTTTAGGGTGCCAAGCACTTTAGATTCTCTCTTCCCGAGCATTGTAGAAGTTGAAGGGTTGGAGCTCCTCGGGAAAACGGATTCCCGTCTAATGAGTTTCTCTCTTTCCCTTTATCTTTTTATGATGTTTTCCTTTATGCTTTGTGAGTAGTTTTCTTAAGTTAGCAAGGACATGTATTAGGTTTATGTTATTCGGGAATATGAGATTTACGTTTTGTAATTAAAAACCCGATCTTTTCAATGGATCATTATTTATATTTGAGTATTTGAACAATTCTTGGTTTTATTCTATCAATTATGTTATTTCAATTATTATTGACCATCTTAATTGTTTTACATAGTTGATTAACTAGGGTTATGCAGAATCGGTTTTCGGTAACCAAAAGTAGTAACTATTAATTAATTTAAATCTATGTTTGATTAATTGATAGGGAATTGTTTGAAACGAGTTGCATGACTTTAATCGGCCATTAATTTTATGTAATTTGTATTGATGTTGTCCTTATGCTTAATAATTTAATTGACTATTTTATGCGAGCGATTTGGTAATTTAGTTTAATTAGGTTAAAGTTAATTTGTCGTGCTTCTCGGGAATTAACCTAATTTCTACAGGAATCGGAATTTGCAGCGCTACGCGGAATTCCAAGTCATTACTCAAATAGGTTTTTTATCAATGATTAATCCCGAATAAGTAAAACCGAAATACAAAGTCCTTGCTAACGTTTTTCTTTTCCTTGATTCTTAATTAATTTGTGAGTAAATTTATTTAAAGTTTATTCTTTTAAAATAAAAATTGTATCTTTCCCCCCAAATCTCGATTAGTTTACTTTATCTGAAATTTTACAAGTTCCTGTGGGTTTGACTCTTACTTGCCCTAACTGTATAAGTTAGTTAAAGTTCGGAATTTAATTTGATAGCACAACGACACGCTCGTCAAATGTATCTATCTATGATTAATCCCATAAAAAATATAACTTGATGCTAGTTCATTGCTAACGCTTTTTATATCATTTGTATTCCAAATTTCATTTTAATTATGTTTACAAAATCCAAAACCTCAAAAATATTTATTTTAATTATTGTCATTACCTTATTCTCAAAATACCAAAACCCCCAAAACCTTTTCCGATTAACGATTTTAATTTAAGAGTTGACAAATCTCTGTGGATTCGATCCCTACTTTCCCTATCTACATAGGAATTGTTATGTTTAAATTTGAGAGTCGTACGACAGGCTTCGTCAGCATATAAACCATGCAACACAAGATTTCAATCAACTCTTAGAGTTGTGAAATATATATTATAAAATTTTAAAGCCAGATGCAT
>SRSM01000684.1:0-65921 GCA_019593545.1 Apocynum venetum | reverse complement strand
AAGAAACAGGGAATAAAACACCAGTTGAGATCAGATAACAAACTACGAATTTTGAAGAAAGCAAAGTAGAAATCAATCGAATACCAACTTATTTCTGGTGATATTCTTCCTGATCATTTTTTAATATGACTTTGAATCAAAGAATTGATCATACCATACAACAATGAACTTTCCGGCATTACCAAATGAATGAAATTTGTAACAAAATAAAAATATTAACAATTTAATAGAAAAAATTAAACAAATCCTCAGCAACGCGTCATAATTTGACGAAATTTGTCGTACGACTCTCAAATTTAAACATAACAATTCTTATGCATATAGAGAAAGTAGATAACGACTCCATAGAGATTTGTGAACTCTTAAAATTAAAATTATTAACCGGAAAATATTTTTGGGGTTTTTGTTATTTTGAGAATAAAGTATGAAACAATTAAAATAAATATTTTTGAGGTTTTGGATTTTGTAAACAGAATTAAAACGAAATTTGAATACAAATGATATAAAAAGCGTTAGCAAGGAACTAGTATCAAGTTATATTTTTCATGGGATTAATCATAGATAAATACGTTATTAAGTACTTGGATTTAGAATCCCGATCAGCTCAGATAGATTCATACACTTACAAATAGATTAATCTCGATCAGCTTATAGATTAATATCTAATTTAGTATTAAACCCACTCCAACCAGCGTGTATAGGATGCTCAATCAAATTTCATTAAACAATAAGGTATCACCAACATTAAATGTATATAACAATCAACTTAATTATATATAATTTAAATTATATAATTTCGCTACTAATTATTAAAAAACCAAGAGCTGCAACTCAATTAAACTAGTAGATGCTACTTGAATCATTAATACAAGATTAATAATCCTAGCTATATAATCACATTCATTAACTAGATTGTCAATCCAATTAATTCACATAATTATATTGGTTAAAATAGGATTATATAAACACTTAATTAATATATATATATATATATAAGTATTTTAAATAAATATACACACACAGATATATATATATATATATATATATAGAAAGAAAGATTGAATTTATATTAACTAAAGAAATTAGGCGGTTCAACCAGCCATTTAAATAAATTAAACTAAAATAATGGAGGCTCGACCTTTCATAAAAATAAAAAAATTAAAGACATAAAAATATATTAAACTAGTTAGGAGGCTTTGCCTTCCATAATACAGAAAATAAAGACATAAAAGTAAATTAAACTAATAGGTGGCTCAGCCATCCATATTATAGAAAATAAAAGACATAAAAGTAAATTAAACTAATAGGTGACTCGGCCATCCATTTGCGATATTAAAGTACATAAAGCAAAATAAATAAACACTAGGCAGGTAAACCGATCATAAGTCCAGTTAAATAAATCCAAATAGAAATTAAGTACAAAGAAAATTATCTCATAATCCCATTTATTAATAACTTAACACATATCCTTGCTAACAAAATAAAATTACTCACAATACATATTTAATAAACATAAGATTAAATTTATAAACATTAGAAAGAAAATTTGAAAGATAAACTCCTCCGAAATATGAAAATTATCCGAACAGAATTTCTTTACTAAATATTACAAAAGGCCTTGAAATATTATTCTAAAAAATCTGAAAAATATACTAAGATGAAGACAATAATAAAATAAATAAATTGCAAAAGAAATGAAGAAGATTGGAGCTAAATTGACAATTAAATCATAAAAATAAGCTTCCTATTTATAGCCACAAAAATCAGAGGTAAAATGGTCATTTTGCACCCCAAAGTCTTGAAAATTTAGTTGGTGACCTAATTTCCCCAACTTCGGCACGTGTCGCGTCCTCATTGGTCCAAATTGCGACTTCTAGAAGCGCCACTTGTCACCTTCTAATTGTGCCACTTGTCATCTTCTGATTGCGCCACGTCATCAGATGACATGGATTTTTTTTTTATCTTCTCCAACATTTCTTCTTCTTCTTTTTATGTCCATAATGAATTAAAATACACTGAAAAAACTTACAAACAAAGAAATAGAAGGGAAACGCGAAATATATCCATTAAATAACATAATTAACCGATTTTAAACAAAATATGGTCATTAAATAACATAAAAATCAGTTAATTTATGAGTACATCAAATTCCCCCACACTCTCCCTTTGCTTGTCCTCAAGTAAAATATAAACACAAAATATACAAGTATAAATAACTTAAAGAAGATTAATAAGGTAATAAAGTGATATATTAATTTTAATACAACTTTCACAATTAACCCCTTTTATTTTTTTAAAAAAAAATTGTGCTCGTGTGTTTGAATATCATTTACAAGTTTAACATTAATATTCAAATTTAACAAAATGTTACTGTGAAAAACATAGAACCCTTAATAATATTTTTTTTAAAACATGTTATCAATATAATGAAAGGATAATAACAAAGTCACTATGTAAATAAAAATACATTCTTAGTTTCTCAACACAACTTATAAACTTGTAAACTCACATACTCTCCACTAATGATGAAAACTTTTGTCGATCTGAGTCAAATAGGACTTTTAAGTTTGTAATGTTAAGCTCGGAATTTGGCTACAAACGAAGGATAGCAATATACAACATATATCAAGAGTTTTGAAGAGATCATAAAAATGAGCTCTTTACCTTTCGATTTTTGACAATATCTCGTAATCCTTTATCAGCAATGTTCATAACTTTTTCAATACAGATTAACACATGTTAATTACATTCTCAATAAAGTATCTGGATAAAAAAGTAATAAACGAGGCTATTTATCAAAGAAATTAAATAGTAATGAAAACATTCATATATGTTGGCTCAAAATAGGATCGAGGGATACATATAAGTATGGTTTGTTTAGAAATGCTCAAACTATCAAAGAAGGCCTTATGTCATCCCCAAATCAACCAAGATACTATTTAGATTTTGTCTTAAGCATATGAAAGAACAAGTTCTACTGTGTAAAGAGTGACCTTAAATGTACTAAAATACATAGTAAACTTACATTATTATCAAATCACAATACTAATGTTTTTAACTCTAGGTTTCATACATGCATGATTTATTCAACAAAATAACAAGTTATTAAAAACAATGTTTTTAAAGGTGTGGATCAAGAATCAAATGAGATTAATCACTTAACTTTTTACTCAAACCACCCCACACTTGGGAATTAATTGTCCTCAATGTAAAAACACACAAAGTTTTAAAAACAACATTATTCCATAGCTTTTATTAAAAAGAAAATAACACACATTTATTTTAAAAGAAAAACTTACAACTTTAACTCTAAATTTACTGAATCTTTTTTTCGCTTGTTACCAGAAATTGACCAGTTAATTGGAAGTACTTCTGGATCTGTCTCTGATACAAAAGTTACTAATTCATCCAATAGCTCATTGGTTGTGGATGCAGATACAATTCTTCTTCGTGCTACTGGAGATAGAAGCTTATGTGTAACAGCAATGTCAAAAATGCTAACAAACCATCAAAGTAGTGATCAACATATTAAACCAGAATGTTAAATTGAACAAGCATTCTAATACATCATATTCTCCTGGTATGACTATGAAAGCATCACAGTTATGCAACATGAGTATCATGCGTTCATAAAATGATTTTGTTTGTACCTCATGTCCAATTGTTTTGCCATATATTTGTTTCAGGGGAGTGAGAATTACACCTACCGCGAGAACTTAGTTTGGCTGATTTGTTTCAATCGAAACAAGTGTTTGGTATGACTAGTGTGCTCAAGCAACCATTTCAATTAATCCAGCATGTCATCCTCCGTATACTAGACCGATATTTTGATGAGCTAGTACTCTTCCCAATTGGATAGCAACAGTTAGATGCGAAACAGTAGTACCCACGGTCGTTCCTCCAAACACTGCGATGTTTGTTAGAATTCTGATTGATGGACCTTCCATAGTAACAACTTCAATAGTGATTCTATTACACACTAAAAAGAAAACAAACAAATAAAACAAATCAAATAAGAAACAAATAAAAACAAGTAGTTGTGATTGTGGCTCACATCTTCCTCTGGTTTTATGTCCAGTAACGGTTTCAAACACCTTATATGAGTCGGGGTTATGTTGTTCATCCAACTTTCTTAAAAACTGGCAAACAGGATCATTTAAATTCAGATACCGAAGAATGTACCGGAGTTGTTCAATTTTGAATTGTTTCCATAACCCGAGAATTTCCATTTGAATGTATCCACTAGAATGCGAATCAAGAGTAAGTTTGATATCATCTAATGACTCTTTACTCAGTCCATTCTTAATGAAAGCAATTTTGTCTTCCCAATTATCGGATAAATACCCAAGTGAACGACAACTGGCATCACAATTCCATCTAGCACATTTATAACATACTCTCATTCTTTTACCTCTTCGTTTCTTTGCATAACTACTTTTCCCCAACTCAGGTGGACATTTGGGAAAAGCTGGATGTTCTCCACTAATTCGGACCTTAGCTTCAATTATCCACCTAATATCCTCAGGCATTCCAATATGGATACCTGTAATTTCATACGCTTCAATCTCATCAGATAGATTTTTCTCAAATAATTAATAGGGAGCAATGAATAATATCTTCTCATTTTCATTAATGAAACAAAGAGATAAAATGAAAGAAGGGATGAGAAGACAAACTAAAATGTAAAAAGGAAAGAAATACCTTGCAGATGGAATTTACTCCTGAAAGAAAATTAGCAGAAATCGTTTGGTGATTCTTTCAACAATTAAGCAAGCTATTTAAAGCCGTGTTTAATCATTGTTGGACATTTAATTAACTTAAATACGCCATCTTTCAGTATCCGAGAAGACGCGTATTCAACAATTTCTGCTAGGCTTGCAAGCTAAAAAGTGAAAAAGGAAAATCAAACAATTCAAAAGTATTTAAGAAAGCAATGGGTTGCATCCCACACAGCACCCTTGTTTAACGTCTTAGACTCGACGAGCACAGATTTCAATTCCTTTTTGGTGGTGGGACTTCAAAAGCAATGGAATGGATAATTTGTCCGACAAATCCTTCGTGAAAAGGTTTCAGGAGATGACCGTTCACTTTAAAAATTTTGTTCGTTTGAAGACTTTTTACCTCCACTGACCCGTAATTGAGGATATTAATGATAACAGATGGGCCAATCCACCTTGACTTTAGCTTTCCTGAAAACAGTCTCAAACAAGAATTATAGAGTAGAACCTTATCACCAATATTGAAATTTTTCCTTGAAAGATTTGTCATGGTAATATTTTATCTTTTCTTTTGCAATCCAAGAATTAACATATGCATAATTTCTAATATCTTCTAATTCTTGAATTTGCAGTTTTCGATTAGATTGTGCATCATCAAGATTACGATGACATTGTTTAATGGCCCAAAATGCCTTATGTTCTAATTCCACAGGTTGATGACAGACTTTACCATAAAAAAACCTAAATGGTGATATACCAATAGGGGTTTTGAATGCAGTTCTATATGCCTAAAGAGCATATCCCAATCTAAGGCTCCAGTCTTTCCTATTATGATTGACTACTTTAGCTAGAATAGACTTAATTTCCCTGTTAGAGATTTCAGCAAGTCCATTTGTTTGAGGATGATAGGCAGTAGAAACTTTATGAGAAACATGATATTTTTTAAACAAAGTTTCTACTATCTTGTTGCAAAAATGCGTACCTCTGTCATTGATGATGGCCTTTGGAATTCCAAATCTATGGAATATGTTGTCCTTGATAAATGTCACAACTGCTTTGGAATCATTCGTTCGAGTGGCCTTAGCTTTAATCCATTTGGAAACATAATCCACTGCAAGTAAGATGTAAGTATTTCCAAAAGACGAAGGAAAAGGTCCCATGAAATCAATGCCCCATACAACAAAAAGTTCACAAACTAATATAGTTTTCAAAGACATTTCATCTCTCTTGGATATATTACCAACTCTTTGACATTCATTGCAAGATTTTAACAAAGTAATATGCATATTTGTTAACAGTAGGCCAATAAAATCCACTTTCAAGAATTTTTCTAGCAGTTCTTTTTGGTCCAAAATGACCTCCACATTCAAAAGTATGACAAAAATTCAATATGGATTGAATTTCATTATTTGGAACACATCCGCGTATGACATTGTCTACGCAGCTTTTGAATAGGTAGGGATCATCCCAAATTTAATGTTGAGTCATTCATAATTTTATCCTTTTGAGGCTTAGATAAATGATTTGGAAATACTTTGGTAACAATATAATTAACCATATCAGCATACCAAGGTATAATTCCATTCAATGAATAAAGATGCTCATCAGGAAATAAATCAGATATAGGGGATACTTCCCCTTCATATGTGAGTCAACTCAAATGATTAGCAACAAGATTCTCTGCTCCCTTTTTATCTCAGATTTCAAGGTCAAATTCCTGGAGTAAGAGAATCCATCTCAGTAGTCTTGGTTTAGACTCTTTCTTCTTTAACAGGTACTTTAGAGCTGCATGATTTGAATAAACAATTATTTTTATTCCTAGCATATATGATCTAAATTTTTCTAGAGCAAAAATAATAGAGTAGAGTTCTTTCTCAGTTGTGGTATAATTGCATTGGGCATCATGAAGTAATTTAGATGCATAATATATCACATGATGAACTTTATCTATTTTCTGACCTAGAACAGCTCCAACTGCTTTGTCACTAGCATCACACATTATTTCAAAAGGAAAATTCCAATTAGGGGGTTGAATGATAGGTGATGAAATCAATTTCTCTTTTAACAGTTTAAATGCATGTTTACAATCTTCATCAAAATTGAATTTATGTTCTTTTTGTAATAATTTGCATAAAGGTTGAACAGTTTTAGATAAATCCTTAATAAACCTTCTATAGAATCCAGTATGGCCTAAGAAGGATCTTACCTCTCTTACCGTAAAAGGATAAGGAATAGATTTAATCACATCAATCTTGGCTTTGTCAACAGCTAGTCCTTTTGGTGAAACTACGTGCCCTAAAACAATTCATTGTTCTACTATAAAATGACATTTTTCATAATTGAGAACAAGGTTAGTTTCAACACACTGTTTAAGTACAAGTTCCAAATTTTCTAAACATGAATCAAATGAATTTCCATAGACAGTAAAATCATCTACGAAAATTTCAATGATATTCGTGACAAAATCGGAAAATAAGGACATCATGCATTTTTGAAAAGTAGCAGGTGCATTGCATAAACCAAAAGACATTCTTCTATAAGCATAAGTACCGAATGGGCATGTAAAAGTAGTCTTACCTTGGTCCTCTGGGGCAATAGCAATTTGAAAATAACCAGAATAACCATCAAGGAAACAATAATGAGAAAGACCAGATAGACGTTCTAACATTTGATCCATGAAAGGAAGGGGAAAATGGTCGTTCCTAGTTGATGCATTCAGTTTTCTGTAGTCTATGTAGTCTAATTGAAATTGTCTGAGCTGATTGGGTTGTTCCTCTTGAAATAGTGTAGGACAAGTGATGCGGAGCATGGAGATGTCATTAATGGAAATTCGAGTTCAAGCACAAATAAGAAGAAGCTGGATCCTTTGAGCTATGATGGAGGTCCAATTACAAGAGCTAGAGCTAAACAGATGAAAGATGCACTCAATGGGCTTATTTTGTGTTATTTGGATCAATCTGCTCAAGAGGGAAATTGCATGGGCTGTCCAAGACTTGTGAATTTAATTAGATTTGATACAAAAGAGAAGAAAGTCCAATTACAAGCCCACCAAACTTAAGAATTTCGTCCAGCCCATAAGGATTTTAGGGTTTATTTGTTTTCTATAAGAATTTGGAAATCTTGGCAGATTTGGTACCTATTAGATTTATTGTTTTATTTGTTTTCCTTTTTGAATAAGTAGAGTTCCTAATCAAACAAGGATTTGAACTCTTTCTTCTATATATGTAATTGGAACAAATCAGATGATAATGATTGAATACAATTTTGAGTTTTCTCTTAAAAGTTCTTGTGAGAGCTTTGCTTTGAAATTCTCTAAGAATTTCGCCACTTATAATTAGGGTTCTTAGTTGTTTGATAACTAAAGGCTCCTAATTCGTGATCTTTGGTAATAGTATCAAGAGTTTGTTATGGGTCTTGTTTGATAGATAAGCAAGGATCGTATCAAAGCCTGTCGTACAACTCTCAAATTTAAACCTAACAATTCCTATGTAGATAGGGAAAGTAGGAATCGAATCCACAGAGATTTGTCAACTCTTAAATTAAAATCATTAATTGGAAAGGGTTTTGGGGGTTTTTGGTATTTTGATAATAGAATTAAAAAGGAATTTGGAATATAAATGATATAAAAAAAAACGTTAGCTAGGAATTAGTATCAAGTTATATTTTTCATGGGATTAATCATAGATCAAGTAATTATTAAGTAATTAGTTTTAGAATCCCGATCAGCTCAGACAGATTCCTATCCTTACAAATTAGATTAATCCCGATCAGCTCAGACAGATTAATCTCTAATTTAATTAAACACCAATACCAACTAGCGTGTATAAGATACTCAATCAAATTGCATTAAGTAAATAAGGCATCACCAACATTATATTGTATATAACAATCAACTTAATTATATACAATTTAAATTATATAATTTCACTACTAATTTAATTAAGCCAAGAGCTGCAACTCAATTAAATTAGTAGATGCCACTTGAATCATTAATACAAGATTAATAATCCTAGCTATATAATCACGTTTATTAACTAGATTGTCAATCCAATTAATTTACATAATTATATTAATTAAAACAGGAATTACATAAATACTTAAATAATATATAGATATAAGTATATTAAATAAATACACAAATATATATATATAAATATAAAGAAAAATTGGATTTATATTAACTAAACAAATTAGGCGGTTCAACCGGCCATTTAAATAAATTAAACTAAAAGTATGGAGGCTCGGCCTTCCATAAAAAAGAAAATAAAAGACATAAGTGCATAGAGTAAAAATAATAAAGACTAGGCGAGTAAACCAACCATAAGTCTAGTTAAATAAATCCAAATAGAAATTAAGTGTAAAGAAAATTATCTCATAATCCCATTTATAAATAACTTAACACATATCATTGCTAACAAAAGGAAATTACTCACAATCCATATTTAATAAATATAAGATGAAATTTATAAACATTAGAATGAAAATTTGAAAGAAATATTCCCCGAAAATATTGAAATTATCCGGACATAATTTCTTTACTAAATTTTACAAAAAGACTTGAAAAACTATTCTAAAAATTCTAGAAATTATATTAATATGAAGATAACAAAAGAAAGGAATTACAAAAGAAATGGAGAAGATTGGAGCTAAATTGATGTCTCAAATGAGAAATGAAGCTAGCATATTTATAGGGAAATTTCTTGGGGTAAAATGGTTATTTTGACTTCCGAGTACTGTAGCAGATTGACTTGTTGACTTTGACCAGCCGACGGACACTTTTCATGACGTAAGCAGTGACGTCATCACCGACGGTGGTACTGTTTACCGGAGTTACTGTTCATCGATTTTTTTTTCTTCATCTTCACTTCTTCTTTTTATCTCCAAAATGTACTAAAATACATTGAAAAACTAATAAACAAAGAAATAGAAAGGAAATGTGAAATATATCCATTAAATGACACAATTAACCGATTTTTAAACAAAATATAGTCATTAAATAGTATAAAAATAAGTTAATTTAAGAGTACATCAGCAGATGAACAAATTTGACAGCACATGCATCCACAAGATAAACTAACTTATGGACGATACCTGAACCACTTTAGGTCGACTGAAACATGTTCATTTGTGTATCAACAATACTCTAACACACAAATGATGATTTCAATCAACTATATAAGTTATGGTATCAATCCAACAAGAGTTTATGAACCATTTAAGTTTTGAAATTACGATGCACTTATGTCTTTTAGCTTTTGATGTTTGAAAGAGAACATAAGTTTATTTCATGCTGTAGAAGAGCCTAACAAATCATTGTAACCCTACATACAAATTCAATAATATTTTGAGCAAGAAACCATAGCCAAAGGCCAAAGGGTCTGATTCAAAACAATAAAGTGCTATTAACAGGTTTTTTATTCCAGGAGATTCCTCATTAGAGAAATGGTGATTGATGTGAGTTTGGCTAACTTGTTTTCGTTGCAAATTGATGGGAACAATAAGTTTGACAGCCATGAAGGCTTGATATGGATTCTTCATTTGCTAAGATTCACACAACAGGAAGTGTGAATGCTATCATAGCTAAATTTTCTTGGGCATGACCCTTTTTTTATTTTTAAAGGAAGGACATATATTATACTTTAGTATTACGGTGGATAATATATCTAAAATAAGTTATATGTTACTTACCTCATTAAACTATTACTAGTACTGTAATTTAGTAGTCAGATATTTAATGATCAAACCTCCATTATTCTCCCCATTAAAAGTTAACATGTATCCAAGTCCCTTAATCAACCGGGTTATAAATCGAGGGATATGTTCGAGTGACAAACACATATGAGAAAGAGCTAACAGAATTCAAATTCTAGGACAAATCTTCATAATATTTCAGTAAAAATTTGTTCACACGAAATTCGAATCTGTGTTGCCGAAAAATTTCTCCCTAATCCTACTTTGCACAATAAGAAAACCATCTCTAACGAACTAGGTATGTATGTTGTGTAGGGTCACTGCAAAAGGCACAAGAGAATACAAATCCATTACTTAAAATGTAGGACCAGATTGCAAAGTTGATTAATACAGAAAGCTAACCTTTCCAATCAACATGAAAAACATAGCATTCCACAATTTGGAAATTAGCAAAACAAATACAAATTTGACAAGTTTGATTAATAGTAGCAGTAGTATTTGCTTGTCGTGATAGAGGTGTTTTGTTTTGTCATAATCCATTGCCATGAATCCCGATGGATACTAAAGTCCATCCACTTAATACTTCGCAAATTTTTTGAATAATTCAAGATCAGACGTAAATTTTCTTGAACTACGAGTAGAAGTACTCGAGTGTTGAATTGTTCTTGAATGGGAAGTTGCATCTAGTAATGATGCAAGATATGAAGTTTTTTTTTTTTTCTTTTGCTAAGTAATGCAAAGCTTTTAGGATTGTGGTGGGCACTGCATAAAATCTCTTTGTTTCATTTTATAGCAAGACAAGAATAAGACAAGAAAAATGTATGTTTAAGTGGTGGGGTTCACCAAGTCTTTAAACTCTTCGCAAATCTTTATTTTCTCAATTTTGAAATACTACTATATATATCTACGTCTCTGTATATCCATATTGTCTGCCGTTCTCAAAAAAAAAAAAAAATCATATATGGCAAAAGCTTCTCTTTTAGTTCTCAGAATTCTGATGGTTCTAATATTTTCTGGTTGGATTTCTCTTTGGCTTCTCAAACCCACGGAATTATGGATAAGAAGATGGAAAGCAGCTGAAGAAAAAGCAACCAAAACAGTGTTCGGCTATAATGGTAGAAGTAGCATAACATTGATTACTGTTCATATACATGTATACTACAAACAAAAATTCCACGTTTGAGAGTTTCAGAGTTCATTCCTAGCATAACCTGATATCCTACTTATTGATTATCCATTACTATTTTTAGAAGATAGCAGAAAGCTTTTGTAGAAGAAGCATTTCTTTTCATCTTTTGCAGGTTTGAATTTTGCCGTCTATACATTTCCTATTCCTGCTTTGGCTATGGCTGGATTTGTATATCTAGAACTGAATTCTAGGAGGGAACAAACAAGGTAGATGGTTTTGCCTATGAATGAAAGATTCATTACCTCCGAATTAGGGCTGCAAACGAGCCGAGCCGAGCTCGAGCTCGACTATATTTGGCTGGCTCGAGCTCGATCGAGCTTGAAAATTCGAGCTCGAGTTCGGCTCGTCAAATTTTTAACAAGCTTGAGCTCGAATAAAAGATAGCTTTCGAGCCAAGCTCGAGTTTGAATTAATTTTTTAAAAAAAATAATAAAAAAATAATAAAAAATTGAAAAAAAATCCTAAAAAAATATAAAAAATATTTATTTATTTGGCTCGCGAGCGGCTCGACGAGCCACGAGCCAACTAATTTTGGGCTCGAGCTCGACTCGAATTTTTAACGAGCCGGCTCGAACTCGAGTTTGACCGAACTCGAGTCGAGCTTTGACCGAGCATCTCGCGAGCGGCTCGTTTGCAACCTTACTCCGAATCATTACTGCTGATACGTCATAAATCTTGACCACAGGCAAAAAAGAAATCCAATCACTGCTTTATCCAACCCCCTCATTGTGGATCAATATATTGGCATTTTGTCTGGTATTGAGCTTCTCTGTGTAGCCCTTTTTGCTGCCTTTCTGACATGGACTTTCTA
The DNA here is from genome assembly GCA_019593545.1 of Apocynum venetum. Classification (NCBI taxonomy): domain Eukaryota; kingdom Viridiplantae; phylum Streptophyta; class Magnoliopsida; order Gentianales; family Apocynaceae; genus Apocynum; species Apocynum venetum. Next base: position 53,512 of record SRSM01000684.1, on the reverse strand, counting down.
TGCTCGGATTTCTAATGATTACAAGAACATGGTGCCTGATAAACTGTTCAAATTGAGTTTGTAAGTATGAGCCTTGAAGAAGTATAACTAAGCAAGAATGAAGATATACTAAAGCTAATAAAGTTGTTTGCCTTTTGTCACTTCCACAGATGGCAATACAAACTATTTCGGGCAGCAATTCGTTCCGGTTTGCTGGCTGAAGCCTGCTTAGCACTGCTTCTTCTTCCCATCTTGAGAGGAATGACAATTTTCAGAATACTTGGCATTCAGTTTGAAGCTTCAGTAAGATACCATATCTGGCTTGGAACAACAATGATAACTTTTGCCACTCTACATGGTGCTGGCACCCTTTTAATATGGGGTATCAAAGATCACATTCAAGATGAGGTAATTAAATTCTGTTATCATGTTAACTTCTTAATGAATGTAAGCAGAGCATTTCATGCTAATTCTTGTGTTACGAAATCAGATGTGGAAATGGCAAAAAATGGGTCGTATATATCTTGCCGGGGAGATTACTCTTATTACAGGATTAGCAATCTGGATAACCTCACTTCCACAGATTAGGAGGAGGCATTTTGAGATATTTTACTATACTCACCATCTTTATATAGTCTTCTTCATATTCTTCTTGTTTCATGCTGGAGATCGCCATTTCTATATGGTTTTCCCAGGCATTTTCCTCTTTGGTCTCGACAAGCTGCTACGAGTGATACAATCTAGGCCTCAGACATGCATCCTCTGTGCTCGAGTTTTCCCATGCAAAGCTATAGAGTTGATTCTGCCGAAGGACCCAAGTAAATTTCACTACTCCTAGACAGATTTTGTACTATCAAATCTAGGAAGTAACTTGGTGACAAATGTTACCTTCCTTTCAGAGATGAGCTATACCCCAGCAAGTGTGATATTTGTGAAGATACCAATTGCAGACACAAACTTCCCTCAAGGATACAAATTGTATATGCAGTAAAGAAATCCTTAGACATAAGCCTGTTGAATCCAGTTTTCTCTCAGCTTCTAGACATTGAACAATGTTGTCGTGTGAACCTGAAAATATTTGTGACACAAGAAAGCCAATCTGGTAGTAGTAGTAAGACTCTAAGAGAGTTACTCGATGAAGTTCCTGAAACTCGAACCATAAATTTTACCACAGCTTCTTCTAGTTATGCAACATATGTGGTTGAAAATTTATATTTTATGACTGCCATTGTTGGGATTTCTTCTGTTGTATTTCTAGCATGTCTTAGCCTTTTCAACCACTCCATTCTGCACCCTTCTAAACAGAAAATTCCCTCTTCTGTAACAGATATCTTTCTTTTGTGCTCCTTTGCCTTAGCAATCATATGTGGCAGCTATTGTGAGGCAGAGAAGGCTGAGGAAAGAACTTCCATCATTCTCAGGTCCACCAAAAGAAGCAACAATTCCTAGTTTTCTAGAAATGGATGAAGTACCCAAGGACCATGAAGTCCATTTTGGTAGAAGGCCAAACTTCACAGGTACTCATTTCCCTTGATTTCTATGCCAAAAATTAAGCATTCCAGTTATAGATGATCTAACATGTTCCACAATACGTTAAGTGGCGAAATTCTTAGAGAATTTCAAAACAAAGCTCTCACAAGAACTTTAGAGAAAACTCAAATTTGTATTCAATCATAATCATCTGATTTGTTCCAATTATATATATAGAAGAAAGAGTTCAAGTCCTTGTTTGATTAGGAACTCTACTTATTTAAAAAAGGAAACCAAATCTACTAAGATATCAAATATACCCAGATTTACTTATTCAAAAAAGAAAGCAAATAAAAAATAAATCTAATAGATACCAAATATGCCAAGATTTCCAAATTCTTATAGAAAATGAATAAACCCTAAAATCCTTATGGGCTAGACGAAATTCTTAAGTTTTGTGGGCTTGTAATTGGATTTTTTTTTCCTTTTTATCAAATCTAATTAAATTCACACGTCTTGAGCAGCCCATGCAATTTCCCTATTGAGCAGATTGATCCAAATAACACAAAATAAGCTCATTAAGTGCATCTTTAATCTGTTTAACTATAACTCTTGTAATTGGACCTCCATCATTGCTCAAAGTATCCAACTTCTTACTAAGACGAATACCCACACACTATCCGCAAAAATTCTAAAGCAAATTTGTGGGTTTTGTGCAGAATTAAGGAATGGTGATTATGCACTTTCTCAATGGTTGTATTACACTTGTTCTTCTAGAGATTCCACACAAATGACAGAAAATAAGGATATTTTATTCTATTCCATCTTAAGGACTCCTTTAAGTAGTTGATCAAAGGAAAAATCAAGGACATCAATTGGGAAATTGACTTCACAAATGCTCCATATTTGAGCTACTACAGGGCACTCAACCATGATGAGTTGAAAGGATTCATGATCATGGCCACATACCGAACAAATGTTGAATGATTTTATATGTGAGAACTGAAGACAAGCGTTGCCCATTTTCAGCAGCTTTATCAGTAGTTGCCCATTATAGTAGCTATAGTTTTATATTGTATATTTATAGATAGATAAAAGAATAGCATGATGTCTTATATATTATATATTTTGCAGTCTGCATTTCTTTATTCCCATTGTCGGGCATGCGTATGAGAGGAACCGTTGTTCCTCCACTAAAGAAAGCTAAGATTAGGACAATGAAGTATTGATTATATACCTTTGTATATTCCTTTTGGAGTGTAAAGTTTTTTTTGAATAAAAGTTTTCTGCTCATTTCTTCATGGTATCAAAGCAGCATACAATCCAAAATTCTTCACTCAGATATGTCTATTTCAAATTTGTCCAGCGGCCTGGATGTTACTTCACCATACTTCCTTCATGCCTCAGATAATCCTGGCCAAATATATGACTGATCTTCTCAATGACTAGTTCTGGAGAATGGGTCAATGATATGAAAAATGCATTGTATGCAAAGAACAAATTCAGCTTTGTTAATGGATCTTTGTCAATGCCAGAAAATGATGCATCCTCTTTTGAAAGTTGGCATCAGTGTAATGCCAAGGTAATTGGCTGGCTAAAGAGTGGCATGGAAAGATCTGTTTGAAGCAGTGTTTGAGGAGCTACAACAGCCCGAGAAATCTGAACAGGCTTGGGGAAGAAATTTACGTTACTAGAGAAGTAATTTTCAATGAGTCAGAGTTCCTTTTTCATTGTACATCCTCCATGGAAGACCACTCCATTCAAAGAGAACAAAATGCAGATTTTGATGAACCCCTAAATTTAGTATGTCAACATAAGGAGGACAACTTGGACATCACACTACCAGTGCAAAATGATAATTCTATAGAAACCAATATTGCAGCTCCTACTTCAACGCATGATGTTCTTAGGCAAACTGATATTGCCCACTTAATCCACAAACAACTAAATTGGAACGGAACAGGAAAGTTCCAACATATCTAACTGATATGAAGTTGTTACCATGATCCATACAACCAAATTCGCAAAGTCCTACTCCATCAGCTTCTTCAATGGTATATCCTATATCTCATTTTGTTCATTACAAAAATATTTATTCTACTCACAAAACATATTTAGCGGCCATTGATTCCCACAATGAGCCTAAATGGTAATCACAGGCAGTGAAGCATCAACATTGGAGAGAAGCCATGCAAAAGGAAATAGCAGCTTTAGAAGCTAATGGAACATGGACCCTTCAACACCTACCTCCTGAGAAGAAAGTAATTGATTCCAAATGGGTATGCAGGATCAAGTATAAAGCTAATGAAGAGATAGAATGATACAAAGCAAGGCTCGTAGCAAAGGGATACAGGCAAATTGAAGGCATGTCACAACAATTTCGCTCCAGTAGCAAAGTTAGTTACTGTTCGGTGTTTATTAGCAATTGCAGCCTCACAAAAATGGGAGCTCCACCAAATGGATGTCAACAATGCTTTCTTACATGGTGATTTGCATGAGGAAGTTTACATGAAAGTTCCTTAAGGATTTGCAAAGAAAGGAGAAACAAGGGTATGCAAACTACATAAATCACTCTACAGCCTAAAGCAAGCTTCTCGAAATTGGTTTCAAAAACTCACTACAGCTTTTTTGGAGTTTGGTTTTCATCAGTCTATTGCAGATACATCATTATTCTTATACAAAAGGAAAAACATCTTCCTAGCAGCTCTAGTTTACATTGATGATGTTATCTTAGTTGGGGATCACAGAACATTGATTCAACAAGATTCAGCTTTTAGCATCAAGGATTTAGGTCCCTTAAGATTTGTTTTGGGAATTGAAGTCACTAGAACTTCAAATGGCATTGTTCTTAATCAAACGAAAATATACCATTGATCTCCTTATAGAAGCAGACTATTTAGGTTGCAAACCTTGTGATGGGTCAACTGCACAACATCATCAGCTTCAAGAGGTTTTATCCACAGATGTTTCAACTAATATTCACAGTTATAGACGTCTCATTGGACAGTTTCTTTACCTCACAGTAACAAGACCTGATATACAATACTCAGTTAATTACTTGAATCTGCATATAGGATACTTTGTTATCTCAAACACAATCCAAGTAATGGTATTTTATTTCCCCACTTAAACAACTTGCATCTTAATGCTTTTTGCGATGCCGACTGGGGTAGTTGTAAGCTTACTCGTTGTTCTACTACTGGTTTTCTTATATTTCTTGGTAATGCTCTAATTTCTTGGCAATCCAAGAAACAATATGTTGTTTCACGATCTTCCACAGAGGTTGAATACCATGCCATGACAACAACTGTTAGTGGATTTATTTGGCAGCATTTTCTTCTTCGTGACATAGGATTTTCACAATGTCAGACTACATTATTCTATGATAATCAAGCAGCATTATCCGTCACTGCTAATCTTGTCTTTCATAAACACACAAAAAATGTAGAAATGGATTGTCATTTTGTCCGGAAATGTGTTCAAACTCATGATATTCTACCTCAAAAGATTTCTACACATGATCAACCGGCCGACATTTTCACAAAGAGTCTATCTTCTTCTCAATTTACCCATCTTTTATCCAAGTTGAACATGTTTTGATACGGACCCTCTAGGTGACCAGCCCTAGGAACCCAAATCTTAATGGATTAGAAACCCTAATTAGACAATGAACAAGTTGAAAAGGATTAGAATTAGAACCTAAAGGAAACTAAAGTCTTTAAACCCTAATTCATAGACACCACAAAAGTTGATCACTCCTTTGATAAGTCAAGTTCATGCATTCAATCAAGAACACAAGAAAACAAAAGCTAAGACTTTTCCTTAATAATTCTTCTGAATTGATCTTAATCTTCCAAACAATACATAGTTAATGTTCTTAAATAGAAAACACCTAAAAGAAACCCTAACTTGACTTGGGCCTAATTACAAGTAGACTAGGCCAAATTATTATTTAAATAAAAAGTCTTAAAAACATATTTTGATAATTAAAATATAAAAGTCCAAAACGAAATTACATATGATAATTATAACATAAAGGCTCAAAAAACAAAAATTAAAGAAAATTTCTCTAATTAGCTTGTGCACTCTTGTAATCTCCCTTGGTGATGCTTTGAAATCTTCACGTTTTGCAGATTCTTTGTGTTGAACATTCATTATCAAACCTTATAAAGCTTCTTTCATCATATTTATCCTTGTTCTGGTCATTGGATTACTAATTCCATGCAGATAATCTACATGATATTTGAAATCATTAGCTTGCTTGGGAACTTCAGTTTGGTCAGCACCTTGATCTCCATTATTCCCCCTTCCTCGAAGGATTAGCCTCGAATCTCCTGCATCAAACAAGGATAAATCAGCTACATTAAAAGTAGCACTAATATTACCATAATCACTTGGCAGATCCAATTTGTAGGCATTATCATTGATTCTCTCCAAAAATCTCCCATGGGCTGCAATTTTGATTTCCTTTGTGAAGGAAACCTCTCCTTTCGTAAGTGCACCCAAACCCAATCTCCAGGTTGGAAAACAACTTTTAAACGCCCCTTGTTGGCTTTCTTGGCATATTGCTCATTCTTGCTTTCAATGTTATCTCGAACCCTTGTATGCAATTCATTCACAATCTGCCTTTTTCTTTCCATCAAGATTAGCATGTTCATTAGTAGGTAAAGGGAAAATATCCAAAGGAGTTAAAGGGTTAAAGCCATAAACAACTTCAAAAGGAGAATTGATACGGACCCTCTAGGCGACCAGCCCTAGGAACCCAAATCTCAACGGATTAGAAACCCTAATTACACAAAGAGCGAGTTGAATAAAGATCAGAATTAGAACCTAAAGGAAACTAAGGCCTTTAAACCCTAATTCAGAGACGCCACAAAGGTTGATCACTCTTTTGATAAGTCAAGTTCATGCATTCAATCAAGAACACAAGAAAACAAAAGCTAAGGCTTTTCCTGAATAATTCTTTTGAATTGATATCCCTTACAAAGTATTATATGAATGGCATTTATAATAGTAAAACCCTAAATAATTAAGAAAGCAAATTAAAAAAATCTAGAACTCCTAAATCACTAAGGAAATCAGATTACAAATTATATTTGGAAGCTACTGAAATTTATTATATAAAATCTTCCAAATCCTATTTAAGATAGAAAATCTTCAAAGCATCCACCAAATTTTCGTGCACTCTTATTGATCTTCCAAATTTAACCATTGCACACATAGATATGTAGCCACTCTTGGTGAAGCTTTGGAATCTTCAAGTTTTGCAGTTTCTTTATATTGAACATCCATTATCAAACCTTGTAAAGCTTCTTTCATTCTCTTTGTCCTTGCCCTAGTCATTGGACCACCAATTCCATGCAGATGATCTACATAATATTTGAAATCATCAACTTGCTTGCAAACTTCAGATTGGTTAGCACCTTGATCTCCATCAAGAATAGGAAGAAGTAGAATGAATAGTCCTATTATATGCAAACTCAATATGTGGCAAGCACTTCTCCCATTATTTTAAGTTATTTTGAATGATAGCACAACACAATGTAGTTAGTGTCCTATTAACTACTTCAGAGTGTTCATTTGCTTAAGGATGTGCAACAGTAGAAAACGAGAGTTTTGTGCCTAATTTATTCCACAAAGTGCGCCAAAAATGACTTAAGAACTTAACATCTCTATCACTAACAATTGTCTTTGGTAACCTATGCAAACGAACCACTTCCTTGAAGAACAAATCAGCAATATGTGTTGCATCATTTGTTTTAGAACATGCAATAAAGTGAGCCATTTTACTAAGCCTATCAATAACCACAAATATGCGATCCTTTCCACTTTGAGTCCTGAGCAATTCCAGAACAAAGTCCATAAATATATCAATCCAAGGTTGATTGGGGTGTAAAGGGGTGTACAATCGCTGAGGTTTAACCTTAGATTTTGATTGCCTACATGTAATACAATTATCACAAATAGATTGCACATCAAGCTTCATTTTAGACCAATAAAAAGGTTCACACAAAATATCTCATGATGGCTTTCATAACAAACATCTCACAAACGGAACAAATAGGCACACATAGCTTGTCTTTTTTTAACAGAAATCCTTCATTCCTACATAAATCACCAAATGCACACTGAGCACATGCATTCCATGCTTGGCTGAAATCAGAATCATTAGCATACAAATCCTTAAGCAATTCAAAACTAAGCAATTTAGTTTGCAATTAAGTAAGTAATATGTACCTCTCGGACAATGCATTAGCCACAACATTTTCCTTCCCATGCTTGTACTTGATTACATAAGGAAACGTTTCTATGAACTTTAGTAACTTAGCATGTCTCTTATTAAGCTTACCTTTGGTCTTCAGAAACTTCAAACTCTCATGATAAGAATGAATAATGAATTCCCTTGGCCACAAGTAATGCTGCCATGTTTGATCATCAAAGTAAACTACCACAAATTTTCCCATGAAAGCACGTAAGACATGATTCATTAATCTGATGAATGTACTAGATGAATTAGTTAAACCAAAAGGCATTACTAACCACTCATACAATCCATGTTTAGTTTTAATTGCAGACTTCCATTCATCTTTCTTTTTCATACAAATATGATGATATCCATTCTTTAAATCTATCTTATAAAACAATTTAGAACCATGCAATTCATCTGGCATATCATCTAAGTGAGGGACTATACTTTACCGTTATCTTGTTAATGGCTCGACAATCCACATATATGCACCATGCTCCATCTTTCTTTGGAGCTAAAATAATAGGAACTTGATACGATCCTTGATTATCTATCAAATAAGGCCCATAACAACCTCTTGATACTATTACCAAATATTACGAATTAGGAGCCTTCAGTTATCAAACAACTAAGAACCCTAATTATAAGTGGCGAAATTCTTAGAGAATTTCATAGCAAAACTCTCACAAGAACTTTAAGAGAAAACTCAAAATTGTATTCAATCATAATCATCTGAATTGTTCCAATTACATATATAGAAGAAAGAGTTCAAATTCTTGTTTGATTAGGAACAATACATATTGACTAATTTAACACAATAAATTAGTAAATACCAAATCTACTTAGATTTCCAAATTCTAATAGAAAACGAATAAACCCTAAACTCCTTATGGTATGGACAAAATTCTTAAGCTTGGTGGGCTTCGAATTCGACTTTCTTCTCATTTGTATCAAATCTAATTAAATTCACAAGTCTTTGGCAGCTAATGCAATTTCTCTCTTGAGCAGATTGATCCAAATAACACAAAATAAGTCCATTAAGTGCATCTTTCATTTGTTTATCTCTAACTCTTGTAATTGGACATCTATCATAACTCAAAAGATCCAGCTTCTTATTTGCATTTGAACTCGATTTTCCATTAATGACATCTCCATGCTCCACATCAGAACTGAACATGGGCTAAGACTCTTCTCCCTTAAAAATCCCTTTTGCAGCAGGTTATTGATGAGGAAAGGTTCAAAGAAGTTTTAATGGCTTATTATTGAAGAATTTTTGTGCTTAGAAAAGGCCAATATGAATTCAAATTAAGTTGGAGGTTAAACAGTCAACTATCTTGCGGTGCTTGATTCTTGTAATCCAAGTGAAAGTCTATTTTGATTCCTTAAATAGGATTCTTTGAAAATTTTCTATCTTAAATAGGATTTAAAAGATTTTATATAATAAATTTTAGTAGCTTCTAAAATACAATTTGTAATATGATTTCCTTAGTGATTTAGGAGTCTTAGGTTTTCTTTAATTTGCTTTCTTAATTGAAAAACCTAAGAGGGGGGGTGAATTAGGTTTTAACCGATTTTTCCTCTTATAAAAAAACAAGCTTTCTAAGATAACAAATATCAAACACTTGGTGTTCAACCAAAGTATGAAATGATGAGTTCAAAAAAAGAAGCAATGAACACAAAGATTTATAGTGGTTCGGTTTATCCAACAAAACCTAATCCACTACCTTGAGCTATCTACTCAAGGATTTCACAAAACCTTTCACCAATATAGTAAGAGAGAATGCAATAGAGGCTCACCCAATTCCCTTAGGGTTTTACAACACAAACCTCTTAACCAACCAAGGTTCACTCAACACTTTGAGTTTTACAATATAATCTTGTCTACACACCTATCTCTATTACAACAATTAATGAAAAAGATGCTCTTAACACAAACACAGTTTTCTATGGTTCAAGGCTCACTCTAACCCTTAGAGTTTTAAGCTAAATGCAACCTTGAACAAATCAATCAAGATATGAATAAGAAGAGTTTGATATATGAAATCACCTTAATGTGAAGATATATCAATGTAAAGCATAAATACCTCTTTGAGTAATGTTTTCTTGTAAGTTGCTCAAGAACCCCAATGATTTTGTATAAATCTCACTTTGATGAATTTCACAATATGAATGTTAAGATTTGGTTTCAAAATAATCTCCAGAGGTTCTATGAAGTGTTAGGATCAGATTTTTGCTCAAAAAGTAGTATAAATGAGTTGTTTAAACGATTGGGTATTTATAAGTATGCACCAACGGTCATAAAAATGGCTGTTTGAATCCCACTCAGGAGAAGTGCGGTCGACCGCAAATCAGGAGGGTCGTCCGCACCATCATCCGCAAATGTTCCAGAGAACTCTGGACAGCCTGCGGACGATGAGCTCAGAAGTCCGGTCGACCGCTCCATCATCCGCAAGTGTTCCAGAGAGATCTGGACATACAGCGGACGATAAGCTCAGATGTCCGGTCGACCGCTCCATCATCCGCAAGTGTTCCAGAGAGATCTGGACATACATCGGATGATACTCTGAGAAGTCTGGTCGACCGCATGATCTGGGGTCGTCCACACTCTTGTCAGGTCGACCACAAATGCATTAAAACTATGCAGAACAAGTTTCCAAACAACTCTAAGAGTTTGCAAACTATATTTTATGAATTTTGAAATATGTGCATGTATTTTGAAAATCATTTCAAATACCCAACTCATGTTTTATCTAAATGAAATGCATTTTGAAAATCATTTCTCTTTTATTGAGCAACCTATAGAACTCATTACTCAAAGGGATAGACCTAGAGATATCTAAGGATAAATAAAGAATTAAAGCTACACCTCTAGATCCTATATAATCCAGAAACGCTTATCTTCAAGGCTTGACATCAAAAGCTCTTTCCTGAAGATTTGAAACTTTGATCTTGCATGGATTAGATATATGAATCCTAAAAGATCATCACTAATACAATAAAGCCATTAGTCCTTATCAATGTTTGTCATTTAATCAAAATTAAGATATTAAAAGCTTTAAGGCTTTCAATCTCCCCCTTTTTGATGATGACAAATATTGATGCAATGTGATGAATATAACAATTAAGTGCAAGGATTCAAAGTAAGGAAGAGTTTATAAAATATGTAATAAAACTATTAAAAATGCTTCCCCTTACAATATGCTAGGTATTTGTAAGATCACATATAGCATATAACCATTTAGTTTGATGATATCAAGAAATATATAGAATGTAACATTTTTCGAATAAATATTGGATCTCAAAATGAAAGTATTCATTGTAAGTATATGAGATCACTTCCTAGCTTATATAGGCTTAACGAAGCCTATTTTTCCACCAACCTCCGTATCCTCCTTCCTTCCAGAATTAATAACATTTATAAAGCTCCCCCTATCAATATGCATCAGTTTTGTAAAAATTTTGACAGAGTTTCCTTTATAACTCTTATAAAAACCATTTTTGCAACATAAACTCAACAATGCAAAAAGAGATGAGATAACACATAAAATCGCACATAAGGCCAACCCGGCCACCAACACACAATTCCCATTCTCCTTCAATCTCAATATAGCATAAACTTAGAAATATATAACCTTTAAACCAAGGATAGCCATACTTAACCTTTTAGAGCTATTTCTCCTTTCTCTTGATTTTGATGAGTTTGAGCATTTAAGTTCATCTCAGAAATTCCTGAAACAAAAAGTTAGTTTCACAACATTTATATATTGCAATCAACAGTAGTTTTTCTCCCCCTTTTGTCATCATTCAAAAAGAATGGATAGAAAGGATAGAACTAAATTAATTAAACAATAAGATCCCTCAACTACCAAGGAGTCATCATGGGGAATAAAAAAAATGCATATATAAAAATAGAGGAGTCAAGAATACAAACAAGAGATAAGTTGTTTAGATAAAACAAAAGTACAACAAGTGCAGAAAAACATTATCTCCTAGGCCGTCGCATATAAATTTTAGCTGTGGAAGAGGATGGTCCAGCAGGTTGCTCATCAGGCGGGGGCATATCACGTGAAGGTGGTGGTGTAGAAACGTCAACCTGAATGCCATGTAGTGCCTCTAGATGAAATTTGATGTTGATGATCTCGATGCCATGGTACTCCACCCTTGATGCCAGGTCGTCGATCTTGGAGTGAAGTGTCTTGAAATGATTGTTAAACGTGTTGAACATCGAGCCAATCTGAGAAGAAATTTCTTCCAGGGCACCCCAGATGGTAGGTTGTGGAGTGGATACGTCTTCCTCTCCAACTTTTTCTTTACCTTTTGCCTTCTTCAAATCTGGAGCCTCAGGAGGAACATCTTCTTCCTCATCTAGATGAAGTGGTCTTTTCACACCTTGTGAGTCTTCACCTTCAACAAAATCGCCAGAAAAATTGCCTTCATGAAGAGTTATCGGTGGTTCTTTTCCCATCAGCCTTGCTGTCTCCTCTGTTGCCACAACGATCTCTTCCGGAGTCATATTTTTCTTCAAGTCCCATGTACCATTGAGACATAACGCTTGCATTCCTTTAAAAGAAGCAAAGTTGAACTTAGGCACATATTTTGTCCCCTTCAGTTCTGGAAATGGGACGTTGAAATGGCGGAAGACTTTGGTTAATAACCGTCCATAGGGTAAGCTTTTCGGAACACCTTTGCCCTTCTCAATGGTAGCCATCATGTGGTGTACCATTATGTAACCAAAATCCACCCGGATTCTCTTTACCAACAAATACATAAGAAACATATGCATAAACGTGACAGTAGTTTTATGGCCTTCAGTGGGGATGAAGATGTTAGTGCACATATGATGAAGAATACGATGTTCAAAACTAAACACATTGGCCTCTCTCTTGATTAAGTTTACAAAAGAGTTTCCTTGAGTGAATATCTTCTCAAAACCCTCAGCAGAAAAATCCTTATGATTTATTCTGTGATGAGTATTAAAGTACTCAACCTCATCCATAGGTATCTCTAAGATTTCATCTAAACCAAGGGAAGTAAATTGTATATCTATCCCATTGACCCTTGAAACAAAAAGAGTCCTTATAGTCATCTCTCCCTTTTTTTCTAACACCTCTTCGAGATTAGCATAAAACTGATATACAAGATCAGTATAATCTTCATGATCAATTATACTATCCCATCCTTGCCAAGCCATATAGGTAAGAATTCTATCAAAGGGAAATTCATACCTATCAATGGTGCTCCCAGAAATTACTTGGCGATTCTTGAGGTAATCATTGTAACGATCCTCATGATGCTTGCTCCTGAAGAGTTGAGAAGAAGCTTGCATGGTTCTCTTCTTCTTTGGAACATCTTGAACCATTTGTGTTTTGCCCTTGTCACTTTGAGTTTTTGCCATTTCTAGGGTTTTCAAATGCAGCAAACAAGGATATGTAGGATGAATGTATGAATTGGGGAAGAAATGAAGTGTATTTATGGTGGATTGTTTGTGGGTTATGAGAGTTTGAAGAGTTGCGGCTGATAAATGAAGAGGTGGGGATGATTTGAAGATGAAGAGTTGCGTCCAAAAGAGGCATATTTGTAACGGTCCACAGATGTGCGGTCGACTGGATCGTCGTCCGCAGTATCGTCCGCACCTTGATTTTTGTTACTCGGGAACATTTGCGGTCGATACATTTAATCTGCGGTCGACCGGAAGTTTTAATTTGAGTCGTGCGCAAATTCTCTGGAACCTTTCCGGTCAATGTGTTTAATCTGCGGTCGACCGGACGATTTGATAAGTGTATCGTCCGCAAGTCCACTGGAACCTTTCCGGTCGATGTGTTTAATCTGCGGTCGACCGGTCATCCTGTCATGATCATCCGCAAGTCCACTGTCTGTTCTGTGGATGATTGTTTTCTAGCTTGCAGTCGACCGCACCTGCCAATGGTGTTATCCAAACAGTGCACAAAAAACATATATTTGACAGACTTCACAAAAACGCACAAGTTAGAATTCAAAAGTACCAATACCCAAAAGTTTTCTAAGTAAACAAAACCTTTTCTCAGCCAAAGGCTTTGTGAAAATATCAGCTAATTGATCATCCGTAGGAACAAACTCAAGAACAATATCACCTTTTAAAACATGATCACGCAAAAAATGATGTTTAATATCTATATGCTTAGTTTTTGCATGTTGTATAGGATTCTTTGTCAGATTTATGGCACTAGTATTATCGTAGTTGATAGTGATACAATCAAAGTTCAAGCCATAATCTTGCAAGGTGGTTTTCATCCATAAAACTTGTGCACAACAACTACCAGCAGAAATGTATTCAGCTTCAGTGGTAGAGAGAGAGACACAAGCTTGTTTCTTACTATACCAAGAAACTAAAGAGTAACCAAGAAATTGATAGTGACCACTAGTACTCTTACATTCTACTCTACAACCTGCATAATCTGCATCAGTAAATGCTACTAGCTCAAAAGACATAGATTTAGGATACCACAAACCAAAATCTATAGTCCCCTTTAAGTATCTAAGAATACGTTTCATAGCAATTAAATGAGATTCTCTAGGAGATTATTGAAATCTAGCACATAGACAAACAGATAACATAATATCAGGTCTACTAGCAGTTAAATACAAAAGACTATCAATCATACCTCTGTATATAGTTTGGTCAATCATCTTACCATTCTCATCTTTGTCTAATTTAATAGATGTGGCCATAGGAGTATCAATCTCCTTTGAATCAGCCATTCCAAACCTTTTCAGTAATTCTTTTGTGTACTTGGCTTGGTTAATGAAAGTACCTTCCTTTGCTTGCTTAATTTGTAATCTAAGGAAGAATGTCAACTCACCCATCATGCTCATTTCAAATTCATCCTGCATTGTCTTAGAGAAATCTTTGCACATATTTTCATTAGAAGCTCCGAAAATAATATCATCAACATATATTTGAACAATCAAAATATCATGTGCTTTATTTTTAATAAAGAGAGTAGTATCAACTATACCTCTAGAAAAACCTTTTTCAATAAGAAAATTGCTAAGTCTATCATATCAAGCTCTTGGTGCTTGCTTTAAACCATATAAGGCTTTGGAGAGCTTGTACACATGATTTACATATGATTCATGAATAAAACCAGGAGGTTGTTCAACATACACTTCCTCTTGAATGAAACCATTTAAGAAAGCACTTTTGACATCCATTTGAAATAATTTAAAACCTTTAAAGGAAGCAAATGCAAGTAACATTCTAATGGACTCTAATCTAGCCACTGGAACAAAGGTCTCATCATAATCAATACCTTCTTCCTGATTATATCCTTGAGCAACAAGTCTAGCCTTATTTCTAGTTAGAATACCATGTTCATCAAGTTTGTTTCTAAAAACCCATTTTGTACCAATAATAGTAAGATTTGAAGGTCTAGGTACAAGTTCCCATACTTTGCTCATTTCAAATTGATTTAACTCATCTTGCATGGCAATAATCCAAAAATCATCATTAAGAGCTTCATCAATGTTCCTAGGTTCTATATGAGATAAAAATGCAAAATCATCAACAAAATATGTAAAATATCTTCTAGTTCTTACCCTTTCATTTGGATCACCAATGATTTGATCATTTGGATGGTTGTGAACATATTTCCATTCTTTTGGAAGATCACACTTTGTTCCTTCTTCAAGTGAGATAGATTCTTGATTTTCAAAGACTTCTCCATTCTCATCCTTTGATGTTAAAGGATTTTCATTTGTTTGAACAACATCCTTATTCATTGACTTCAAGGGTATTTCTTGAATGTCACCTTCAATCTCATCTCTTAGCAAATAGATGTTAGATTCATCAAAAACAACATGAATAACTTCTTCAATAATCATAGTTCTCTTATTATACACACGATAAGCTTTTCTTATTGAAGAATAGCCAAGAAATATACCTTCATCGGATTTCTTATCAAACTTACCAAGATTGTCTTTGACATTTAAAACAAAACATTTACAACCAAAAACCTTGAAGTAAGAAATAGAAGGAGTTTTGCCAAACATAAGTTCATAGGGGGTTTTCTTCACAAGAGGTCTAAGAAGCACTCTATTTATAATGTAGCAAGAGGTGTTTACAGCTTCAGCCCAAAAATACTTTGGCAAATTATTTTCACATAGCATAGAACGAGCCATTTCCTGTAAAGTACGATTTTTCCTCTCAACAACACCATTTTGTTGAGGAGTTTTAGCAACAGAAAAATTGTGAGAAATTCCATTCTCAACACACAGTTTAGTGAAGTTAATATTGCAAAATTCTCTACCATTATCACTTCTAATGGAGATGAGTTTGCAACCTATGGTGTTTTGTACTTGTTTAAAAAGCTTGACAAAAGCTCCAAAAGCTTCATCTTTGCCCAACAAGAATAATACCCAAGTAAATCTAGAGAAGTCATCAACTATCACATAAGCATACAATTTTCCACCAAGGCTCATTGTCCTCATAGGACCAAATAAATCCATATGAACAAGTTCAAGAGATTTTGAAGTTGAAACAATCTTCTTAGGTTTAAAAGAACTTTTGACTTGTTTACCATATTGACATGCATCACAAACACGATATTTTTCAAAATGAATGGCAGACAATCCTCTAACATATTCATGTTTAGATAAGTTATGCAAAGTATCCATGCTCACATGTCCTAACCTACGATGCCAAAGATATGCATCATCATCTTTCAAAGCAAGACATTTAACATCTTGTTCAACTAAATCATCAAAGTAAAGATCATACATATTTCCATTTCTATTTCCAACAAAAACAATTTTGTTAGAGCAATCATCAATAATTAAACATGAATCCTTCTTGAAAAAAACCTTATAACCATTATCACATAATTGACTAATACTAAGCAAATTATATTTGAAATTATCAATAAGAAGAACATTTTTAATAAAGGGAGAAGTACTTTTACCAACATTGCCAATGCCAATGATTTTCCCTTTCTTTTTGTCACCGAAAGTCACAAATCCTTCATCTCTTGGTTTGACATCATTAAGTATGGATGCATTTCCAGTCATGTGTCTTGAGCATCCACTGTCAGGAAACCATTTGTTCTCCTTTGTTTTCAATTGAAAACATACCTACACCAAAGATGTTAATTAGCCTTTTGGTACCCAAATTCTCTTGGGTCTATTGGGGTTAGTTCTTTTAACTACCCAAGTGCTTTTAGCACCATTCTCAATCTTTTTCTTCACATAACATCTAGTCACTTTATGACCATTTTTACCACAATAAGTACAACATATTTGTGAAGAAGTATAGACATGTGAATGATATGTATGAGATACTCTCTTATGTGTATGTGACATATGTGAGTGAGATAAACTATCATGTGTGTGTGAGACATCATTATAACTATCATCAAAACCAAGACCTCTCTTATCATGAGCGAGTCTTTGCATACAAAGTAGTTTGTTCAAATTGTCCCTACCACATGTAAGTTTTTGCAAGCTAGCACTTAAATCACTCATTCTAATTTTCATGGCATCATAATCACTCATCATATCATCCAACTTCTTATTTCTAGAAATAAGATCAACATTAGCATTCTCAAGAAATTTCACCTTATCATTTAAACCAATAACATTCTCATCAAGACAAATCTTTGTAGAAGTTAACAAGGCATTTTCATCAATGAGCCTAGTATTATCTAATGATAGCTTCTTTACTTGACATTTCAAGACTTTGTTTTTCTTGATAATCTTTTTTCATTTCCTTATAGAGATTGGAGATAAATTCATCTCTATCAAACATGTCACAAATATCATCATCAGTTTCACTATCAATTAAAGAAGGAGTTTTTGGAGTATTTACCTCATCTTTAATGGCCATGAAACAAACATTTGCATGTTCAGTTTGTTCTTCATCTTCACTTCCTTCTTGATCCCAAGTGCAAGCAAGTCCTTTCTTGTTCTTGGACTTGTACTTCTTTTCTTTCTCTCTTAATTTTGGACAGTCCGCCTTGAAGTGATTTGGACTTCCGCATTCATAGCATTGCTTTGAGTTGTTATTTGTAGATGTCGATGGCTTCTTTTTGAATTTGTTGAAATGTCCCTTTTTGAACATTTTCTTGAAGTTCTTCATGACAAGAGCTATTTCCTCATCATCCATTTCTTCCTCATCACTGGAAGATTCATTTTCGTTGTTCTCTTTAGCTTTGAGAGCAATTCCTCTTTTCCCTTTGTCTTCCACTTCTTGATCATTCAACCACTTCATCCTAATCTCATGAGTGAGAAGTGATCCAATAAGCTCTTCCACTGGTTTCTTCTTCAAATCATGAGTTTCCAACATAGCAGTAGTTTTGCCTTCCCAAGCCTTTGGAAAGCATTGAGTATTTTCATATTTTGTTCTCCTATAGAATAAGACTTGCTAAACACTTTTAAACCGTTAATAATGTTAGTAAAGCGAGTAAACATATCAGTGATGTTTTCATTTGATTTAATAGTGAAAAGTTCATACTCCCTTGTAAGCATACCAAGTTTTGTTTCCTTTACTTGGTTTGTACCTTCATGAGTCACTTCAAGTAGTCTCCACATTTCATGTGCAGATTCACAACATCTTACCATGTTATACTCATTCATATCAAGTGCACAAGTAAGAGTGTTCATGGCAAGAAAATTAAAGGTCATTTTCTTTTTATCTTCATCATCAAATTCCTCAGATATTCTATCAATCTTGATACCATCAACAACTTTAAAAGGTACATAGGGACCATTTTCAACAATATTCCATAATTCATAGTTTAGAGAAGATATATAGATTCTAACTCTATTTTTCCAGAAATTATAGTTTGTGCCATTCAACAAAGGAGGTCTAGTAGTAGAGTAACCTTCTACCATCATAGTGTTATCTAGATGAGCCATAGAATCTTTGCTTCAAGGATGTTAAGCCTTATCAACAAGAAGACCCGCTCTGATACCAATTGAAAAACCTAAGAGGGGGTGAATTAGGTTTAACTGATTTTTCCTCTTATAAAATAAACAAGCTTTCTAAGATAACAAATATCAAACACTTGGTGTTCAACCAAAGTATGAAATGATGAGTTCAAGAAAAGAAGCAATGAACACAAAGATTTATAGTGGTTCGGTTTATCCAACAAAACCTAATCCACTATCTTGAGCTATCTACTCAAGGATTTCACAAAACCTTTCACCAATATAGTAAGAGAGAATACAATAGAGGCTCACCCAATTCCCTTAGGGTTTTACAACACAAACCTCTTAACCAACCAAGGTTCACTCAACACTTTGAGTTTTACAATATAACCTTGTCTACACACCTATCTCTATTACAACAATTAATGAAAAAGATGCTCTTAACACAAACACAGTTTTCTATGGTTCAAGGCTCACTCTAACCCTTAGAGTTTTAAGCTCAATGCAATCTTGAACAAATCAATCAAGATATGAATAAGAAGAGTTTGATATATGAAATCACCTTAATGTGAAGATATATCAATGTAAAGCATAAATACCTCTTTGAGTAATGTTTTCTTGTAAGTTGCTCAAGAACCCCAATGATTTTGTATAAATCTCACTTTGATGAATTTCACAATATGAATGTTAAGATTTGGTTTCAAAATAATCTCCAGAGGTTCTATGAAGTGTTAGGATCAGATTTTTGCTCAAAAAGTAGTATATATGAGTTGTTTAAACAATTGGGTATTTATAAGTATGCACCAACGGTCATAAAAATGGCTGTTTGAATCCCACTCAGGAGAAGTGCGGTCGACCGCAAATCAAGAGGGTCGTCCGCACCATCATCCGCAAATGTTCCAGAGAACTCTGGACAGCCTGCGGACGATGAGCTCAGAAGTCCGGTCGACCGTTCCATCATCCGCAAGTGTTCCAGAGAGATCTGGACATATAGCGGACGATAAGCTCAGATGTCCGGTCGACCGCTCCATCATCCGCAAGTGTTCCAGAGAGATCTGGACATACAGCGGACGATACTTTGAGAAGTCTGGTCGACCGCAAGATCTGTGGTCGTCCACACTCTTGTCAGGTCGACCACAAATGCATTAAAACTATGCAGAACAAGTTTCCAAACAACTCTAAGAGTTTGCAAACTATATTTTATGAATTTTGAAATATGTGCATGTATTTTGAAAATCATTTCAAATACCCAACTCATGGTTTATCTAAATGAAATGCATTTTGAAAATCATTTCTCTTTTATTGAGCAACCTATAGAACTCATTACTCAAAGGGATAGACCTAGAGATATCTAAACATAAATAAAGAATTAAAGCTACACCTCTAGATCCTATCTAATCCAGAAACGCTTATCTTCAAGGCTTGACATAAAAAGCTCTTTCCTGAAGATTTGAAACTTTGATCGTGCATGGATTAGATATATGAATCCTAAAAGATCATCACTAATACAATAAAGCCATTAGTCCTTATCTATGTTTGTCATTTAATCAAAATTAAGATATTAAAAGCTTTAAGGCTTTCATTAATTATTTAGGGTTTTACTATTATAAATACCATTCATATAATACTTTGTAAGGAAGAGAAGATATAAGTTTATCAATAAAGATGTAGAGATTATTTCTCTTTCGTTCTTGACTTATCAATTAATGTTTGGTGGGTTGATTGTGGCGGTTCCACCATAGCAACCACCTAGAAATGATTCTTGGACGACTTTATTGATTTGGGTTTCGTTATACAAGTTTGGATGGGGTTCGTATCATTCATCCACTTGCCTTTGTAACTCCTTTGTTAATTCTGGATTACCTCTATAGACTGGTCTATTAAGTATGGCAGAACCAGGTATAAAGTCTATTTGATGCTCAATGCCTCTAAATGAAGGTAATTAATGGGGAATCTCCTCAGGAAATATATCTTCAAAGTCCTGCAATAAAATCACAACAACACTAGGTAAAGATGAGTTAAGATTGTTAGTAGAAAGATAAACATCCTTGTACATAAGTACAAGTATTGTTTTCCTTGCCACCATTACACTCTTAACCTTATGTATTTCTGTAAAAACACTCATTCTTTTGTTTGGCTCTTTTTCATCCTCCTCCTCTCGTTTTTGTTTACTTTTCTCTCCATTCTTTTTCTTAGTCTCAGTCACTCTCCTTTTATTTTCTCGCTCATATTTTTCTGTCTCTCTCTTTTTGCACTCTCTTGCTATTCTTATATGGTCTTCATAAGCTTGCAAAGGTCTAAAAGGGGCTAATACAACTTTTCGATTGTTTATGACAAAAGAATATCGATTTTTGTACCCATCATGCAACACCTTCCTATCAAATTACTATGAACGCATTAAGCAAAATATGGCCAGCATACATTGGTGCCACATCACAAAGAATCTCATCCTTGTACTTGCCAATTGAGAACAAAATCTGAACTTGTTTGCTCACCTTCACTTCTCCTTGTAACTAGTAAATCATTTAACCACTGTAACTTGTATGGTTTTAGATGTCTCTCATTGTCTGCAATTTCAATTGTATAAGAACTATAGGATGTGCTAGATCTGAATCTCTTTGCCTTGATTTGCTTTTCCATTTTAATAGCTTTGTACAATAAGTCCTCCATCTCTACATAATGATGCAACTCAACCACATCAGCAATTTCTCTGTTTAATCCGACAATAAATCTAGCCATTGTTGTTTCTCTATCTTCATCTATGTTTGCTCTAATCATGGCGATTTCCATCTCCTTGTAATAATCCTCCACACTTTTAGATCTTTGAACTAGCCCCTGCAACTTCCTATAGAGATATCTATAGTAATGGCTGGGTATGAATCTTTTGCGCATCACCGCCTTCATCTCTTCCCATGACTGAATTGGTCTTTCACCATTCCTACGTCTATTGATCATCAATTGATCCCACAATATGCTTGCATAATCTGTAAACTCCACAATCCCCAATTTTACTTTCTTCTCCTTGGAGTAATTATGGCAATCAAATACATGCTCAAACTTTCTTTCCCAATCCAAATACAATTCAGGATCATTCTTTCCTTGAAAGGCTGGAATTTTCATCTTTATGCTGCCTAAATTGTTATCCTTCTTGAAATTGAACTTTGTTTCGTCTATGACTTGTCCTTTCGAATTCATAATCAACTTCTTCTTCTTAATCAGTTTCACATTTTGTTTTCGAAACAAAAGAGGATTCCAATTCTCTCATTAGCATTCAACAATTTGAATTGATCTTGGACAGCCTTGATGAACAATTTCATGTGATTCACCTCCTTCCTTACTCATGTTAACTTGTTTAAAAGGAAGAAAGAGAAAAAAGAAAAACAATGTTGTTGCTCACACTCCCTCGCATGTCTGCACTCAATCATATAAGTAACTCTCGTGTTTAACTCTTTTTGACTTTTTCTTTAATGATATTCACTATTGCCTTTTACCACTCAAAAACCCTATCCGCCTACGTTC
Organism: Apocynum venetum; assembly: GCA_019593545.1. NCBI lineage: Eukaryota > Viridiplantae > Streptophyta > Magnoliopsida > Gentianales > Apocynaceae > Apocynum > Apocynum venetum. The sequence goes on along the minus strand of SRSM01000684.1, from coordinate 31,398 downwards.
TTAACAGAATCACAAAACTCAACAAATTCAAAGAGCAGCTAGTGACAATCTCAAAACCAAAGTGTTAAAAGAGTGTAGTCTAGTTGAAGCAGCAATTTAGATATTCGAAAATAAAAAATGAGCAACTTCTAAAGAACCAAGAAAAACAATAAAACTTCAAACAGAAGGAAAAGACATATGAAAGAAACCACTAGGATCAACAAATTCTTGGAAATCCCAAAACACATGAAACATTTTTTGTTCTTGTTCTTTGCTTTCTTTTCTTTTTTTTTTTGCACAATTTTTTTTATTCAGAAACAAGACCCACAAGATTCATGAAAGACAAGAAGAAATGAATTTCAGCAATATTGACTCAAATTCAATAGCAAAATTCAATATTTCAAAGAATGTAGATCAATAGTCAATTAAAAATCAAAACTCTTATAAGAAAAAGTTCTGAACAGTGAATTCAAGAACGTTTCTCAAGATTGCAACTTTTTGTTTTTTTTACTCAGAATAACAAAGATCAACTTTTTTTAATAAATAATATCAAGAAACAAAAAAAAATGCGATAAAGAAACTTGCCTCGGAACTAAAGCTCTGATACCAATTGATACGGACCCTCTAGGAGACCAACCATAGGAATCCAAATCTCAACAAATAAGAAACCCTAATTACACAAGAAAAGAGTTGAAGAAGATCATATTTAGAACCTAAAGGAAACTAAGGCCTTTAAACCCTAATTCAAAGAAGCCACAAAGGTTGATCACTCCTTTGATAAGTCAAGTTCATGCATTCAATCAATAACACAAGAAAACAAAAGCTAAGGCTTTTCCTTAAGAATTCTTCTGAATTGATTTTAATCTTCCAAACAATACATAGTTAATGTCCTTAAATTCTCTAATTAGCTCATGCACTCTTATTGATCTTCCAGATTTAACCCTTGTACACATAAATATGTAATCTCCCTTGATGATGCTTTGAAATCTTCAAAATTTGCAGCTTTTTTGTATTAAACATCCATTATCAAACCTTGTAAAGTTTCTTTCATCCTCTTTGTCATTGGACCATCAATTCCATGTAGAGGATCTATATGATATTTTTGAAATCATCAACTTGCTTGGGAACTTCAGCTTAGTCAACACCTTGATCTCCATTAATAGAACTTTGGATAAAAAATATGTTTATTAAGAAAAATTGACATTCAATTCCAGAAAAAATAAAATAGAATTTGAATCTTCAATTCTGGAAGGAAGGAGTACTATTTTTTTCTTTATTTACTAACCTAAGGGGTAGAATGAAATTCAGAAAACAATTTATGGAGAAATACAAAACATAAGTCATAAGACAACCACCATTCAGGATAGGTTTCATCCTCTACTTGCTTGGAGGAATGCTCTTTTGAGAAATGTTGCTTTAGCATAAAGTAGATATGTTGCAAGATAAACTGGATATGTTAGTTTGGCTGATGTTGGTTTAGATGCTTACCTGATCTTTTTCCACCGTCCTCGGTTCAGTTGGCTCTTTCAAATCAACTGAACAGGTTGTTGGATAGCTCTCCTACGGTTCTAGGAAAAGCGACCTTCATTTACGGGTCATTAATTAAATATTTCATTCAGGCGTGACCCAAAAAAAGTGAGCGCTTAGCTTAGGAAAGCGCAAAAAGAAAATTCAATATACTTTATTTGAACACATTAAATGTGAATCAAATTCAATTTCCGTTTTCTTCTTAAAGAAAAGGAAAATTTCATTAAGTAATATCAAGAGGAGCCATCCATACAGAAGATTCCAAGTTTTGTTGAGCTCGTGATAAGTTATGAACCATTACATTTGCTTCATGAACCAGAAGTATAATGAATAAAAATATTGTAAATTCTCATTCGATCAATTAGCTAATAATCTATAAAATGCCTTCAAGAAGAGAGTCATATTCTTGTTTTTCACCCCATTAACAAAGATAAGGTTGATACATTCTAACATCAGTATACTGAAGCCATGGTTAGAAGTTGCTTGAATACGATCCTTACTTATTTATCAAACAAGACCCGTAACAACCTCTTGAAACCATTGCCAAATATCACGAATGATGCGGAGAATGGAGATGACATTAATAGAAATTCTAGTTCAAGCACAAATAAAAAGAAGCTAGATCCTTTGAGCTATGATGAAAGTCCAATTACAAGATCTAGAGCTAAACAGATTAAAGATATACTCAATGGGCTTATTTTGTGATATTTGGATCAATCTGCTCAAGAGGAAAATTGCATGGGCTGCCTAAGACTTGTGAATTTAATTAAATTTGATATAAGAGAAGAAAGTCCAATTACAAGCCCACCAAACTAAAGAATTTCTTCCAACCCATAAGGATTTTAGGGTTTATTCGTTTTCTATAAGAATTTGGAAATCTTGGCAGATTTGGTATCTAGTAGATTTATTGTTTTATTTGTTTTCCTTTTTTAATAAAGAAATCTGGTAGATTTTATATCTTAGTAGATTTGGTTTCCTTTTTAAATAAGTAGAGTTCCTAATCAAATAAGGATTTGAACTCTTTCTTCTATATATGTAATTGGAACAAATCAGATGATAATCATTGAATACAATTTTGAGTTTTCTCTTAAAATTCTTGTGAGAGCTTTGCCTTGAAATTCTCTAAGAATTTTGCCACTTATAATTAGGGTTTTTAGTTGTTTGATAACTAAAGGTTCATAATTCATGATATTTGGTAATAGTATTAAGAGGTTGTTACGGGTCTTGTTTGATAGATAAACAAGGATTGTATCAACGAACTAGGAGCCTTTAGTTATTGAGCAACTAAGAACCCTAATTATAAGTGGCGAAATTCTTAAAGAATTTCATAGCAAAGCTTTCACAAGAACTTTAAGAGAAAACTCAAACTTGTATTCAATAATAATCATCTAAATTGTTCCAATTACATATATAGAAGAAAGAGTTCAAATCTTTGTTTGATTAGGAACTCTACTTATTTTTTTTAAAAAAGGAAACCAAATCTACTAAGATATCAAATTTACTTAGACTTTCCTTATTCTAAAAAGGAAAACAAATAACACAATAAATCCAGTAGATACCAAATCTGCTTAGATTTCCAAATTCTAATAGAAAACGAATAAACCCTAAACTCCTTATAGTTTGGACGAAATTTCTAAGTTTGGTGGGCTTCGAATTCGACTTTCTTCTCATTTGTATCAAATCTAATTAAATTTACAAGTCTTTGGCGGCCAATGCAATTTCCTTCTTGAGCAAATTGATCCAAATAACACAAAATAAGCCCATTAAGTACATCTTTCATTTGTTTAGCTCTAACTCTTGTAATTGGACCTCCATTATAGCTCAAAGGATCCAACTTCTTCTTATTTGCATTTGAACTCAAATTTTCATTAATGACATCTCCATGTTCCACATCAGTTCCCCAATCCTCAAAAGAATTCGCCCTCGAATCATCATCTGCATAATTGAAAGGAAGTAAATCAGAAACATTAAAAGTAGCACTAACATTATACTCACCTGGAAAAGCAAATTTGTAAGCATTGTCATTGATCCCTAGGGCTCATTTTGCGAGGGCATGAAGACAAACGTTGCCCATTTTCAACAGCTTTATCAGTAGTTGCCCATTATCAGTAGCTACAGTTTTATATTGTATACTTATAGATAGATAAAAGAATAGCATGATGTCTTATATATATTATATATTTTGCAATCCACATTTCTTTATTCCCATTGTCGGGCATGCGTATGAGAGGAACTGTTGTTCCTCCACTAAAGCTAAGATCAGGACAATGAACTATTGCAATATATATATATATATATATATATATACATATACCTTTGTATATTCCTTTTGGAGTGTAAAGTTTTTCTGAATAAAAGTTTTCTGCTCATTTCTTCAAGAACTAAGATTATACTTAGTAGGAACAATGTCATGAAGGCACCTTTGTAGATAATGAATATATGAGGTGCCTTGATACTCCAAAGAGATTTCCAAAAGAATAGGTCATTACTAGTTTTCCATGGTAGTTTTCCTTTGATAGAGAATTGAATAAGGTGTTAGGGACTCCAAATAGTGGACTCACCATTAGATGTGTATGCCCAAATGGCTTTTGTCACTCGGACAAGCAGAACATAAAAAGACTTGTAGAATCTCATTAACTTTTTATGGTGAGAAAAGCTCATGAAGCAAAGGTAAATTCCAACAACTATTTTGGAAGCCAATCAGTCTAGAGACTGAAGATGTTTCAGTGAAGATATCACATTTCCCAAGAGGTAATAATTTAAAAGAGAAGGAGTATTGTTAACTAAGGATCATGGTAAAGCCCTATGGATTGGATCCTTTTCAATGCTTATAGTGGCTTGAATATCACACTTAAGCTTCATTGTCTGCTCAAACTCTAATCCTAATTCCATCATAACACATCTGATTCATATATTTTCACAAAGTGCTTGAGCTAAAGCTCTCAATTCAGCCTCGGCACTACTTATGAAGACAACATAATGTTTTTTACTTCTCCACATTACAAGATTTCACCAGATTAATGAACAATAACTAGTAGTTGATTTTCAATCTGTATGATTCAATTTGTATCAGAGTATACAACTATATCTTTACATTCATCTTTCTTAAACAACAACTAATGGAGATCAAAGTGCTAACCAAGCTGAAGTTCCCAAGTAAGTTGATGATTTCAAATATCATGTAGATCCTCTGCATGGAATTGGTGGTCCAATGACTAGTGCAAGAACAAAGAGGATGAAAGAAGCTGCAAAACTTGAAGATTCCAAAGCTTTACCAAGGAAGGTTACATATCTATGTGTGTAAGGGTTAAATTTGAAAGATCAACAAGAGTGCACGAGCTAATTAGAGAATTTTTTTTTAATTTTCATTTTTGGGTCTTTATGTTATAATTATCATGTGTAATTTCGTTTTGGGCTTTTCGATTTTATTTATTAGATTATATTTTTAAGACTTTTTATTTAAAGAATAATTATGCCCAGTCTACTTGTAATAAGGCCTAAGTCAGTTTAGGGTTTATTTTGGTGTGTTCTGTTTAAGGACATTAATTATGTATTGTTTGGAAGATTAACATGAATTAAGAAGAAATATTAAGGAAAAGCCTTAGCTTTTGTTTTCTTGTGTACTTGATTGAATGCATGAATTTGATTTATCAAATGAGTGGTTAACCTTTGTGGCATCTCTAAATTAGGATTTAAAGGCCTTAGTCTCCTTTAAGTTCTAATTCTGATCTTCTTCAACTCATTCCTTACGTAATTATAGAATTGGGTTCCTAGGGTTTGTCGCCTAGAGAATCCATATCAATCGGTATCAAAGCTTTGGTTCCAAGGCAAGTTTGTTTGTCGCATTTTTTCATTTCTTAATATTCTTAATTCAAAAAAAAATCTGATATTTGTTATTCTTGAGTTAAAAAAAAAAGTTATAATCTTGAGAAAAGTAAGATAATTTGATTGAACTCTTGCACTATTCAGAACTTTTTCTTATAAAAGTTTTGATTTTTGATTGATTCTTGATCTAAATTCTTTGAAATATTGAATCTTGCTATTAAATTTGAGTCAGTATTGCTGAAATTCGTTTCTTCTTGTCTTTCATGAATCTTGTGGACCTTGTTGATACGATCCTTGCTTATCTATCAAGCAAAACTCGTAACAACCTTTTGATACTATTACCAAAGATCACGAATTAGGAGCCTTTAGTTATCAAACAACTAAGAACCTTAATTATAAGTAGCGAAATTCTTAGAGAATTTCAAGGCAAAGCTCTCACAAGAACTTTAAAAGAAAACTCAAAATTGTATTCAATGGTCATCATCTGATTTGTTCCAATTACATATATAGAAGAAAGAGTTCAAATTCTTATTTGATTAGGAACTCTACCTATTTAAAAAGGAAACCAAATCTATCCAGATTTCCTTATTCAAAAAGGAAAACAAATAAAACAATAAATCTAATATATACCAAATCTGCAAAAGATTTCCAAATTCTTATAGAAAACGAATAAACCCTAAAATCCTTATGGGCTGGATGAAATTCTTAAGTTTGGTGGGCTTGTAATTGGACTTTCTTCTCCTTTGTATCAAATCTAATTAAATTCACAAGTTTTGGGCAGCCCATGCAATTTCCCTCTTGAGTAGATTGATGACCAAATAATACAAAATAAGTCCATTGAGTGCATCTTTCATCTGTTTAACTCTAGCTCTTGTAATTAGACCACCATCATAGTTCAAAGAATCCAGCTTCTTTTTATTTGTGCCTGAACTTGAATTTCTATTAATGTCATCTCCATGCTTTGCATCACTTGCTTTTTATTAAAAAAAACGAAAAAAAGAAAAAGAAAGGAAAAAACAAGAATAAGGCTGTTTCATGTGTTTTGGAATTTCCAACAATTTGTTGATTCTAGTGGTTTCTTTCATATGTCTTTTGCTTCTGTTTGAAGTTTTATTATTTTTCTTGGTTCTTTAGAAGTTGCTCATCTTTGATTTTCGAATATCTAAATTGCTGCTTCAACTAAGTCTTTAATACTCTGGTTTTTTAGATTGTCGCTACCTGCTTCTTTAAATTTATTGAGATTGTGATTATGTTAAGAACATAAAGAAGGAGGCTAGGGTTTTTGAGTGATTAAAGGTAAAAGTGAATATCATTAAAGAAAAAGCCAAAAAAAGAGAGTGAAACACAAAGGTTAGCTATCTGATTGAATACAAACACTTGAGGGAGTGTGAGGAACAACATTGCTTTTCTTTTCCTTTTACACAGGTTAACAACATGAGTAAGGAAGGAGGTGAATCACATGAAATTGTTCATCAGGGCTGTCCAAGATCAATTCAAATTGTTGAATGCTAGGATGAGAGAATTGGAATCCTCTTCCATTTTGAAAACAATACATGAAACTGATGAAGAGGAAGAAGCTGATTATGAATTAGAAAGGACAAGTCATAGACAACACAAGAAGTTCAATTTCAAGAGAGAGAACAAATTTAGGCAGGATAAAGATGAAAATTCCATCCTTTCAAGGAAAGCATGATCATGAATCGTATTTGGATTGGGAAAAAAAATCCAACAATTAGAAATCGTGGCATTAAATGTTTTAAATGTCAAGGCAGGAGGCACATAGCAATTGAATGTGTGAATAAGACAAGATTTTCAGTTTGATAGTTGATGGTGGTAGTTGCACTAATGTGGCTAGCATTATCATGGTGGAGAAGTTAGGGCTTCCTACACTTAAGCATCCTTGTCCGTATAAACTACAGTGGCTGAACAATAGTGGTGAGGTGAAGGTGAACAAACAAGTACTATTGTCATTTCAAATGGAAGTATGAAGATGAGGTGCTATGTAATGTAGCACCCATGCAGGCTGGACACTTGTTACTTGGGTGTTCTTGGCAGTTCGATAGGTGAGTGCAACATGATGGCTTCACCAATAAGTATTCATTTGTACTTAATCATCACAACATCACTCTTGTACCATTAAACACCAAGGCAAGTCTATGAAGATCAAGTGTGTTTATAAAGAAAAAGTGAGCAAAAATGAATGAGTGTAGAAAAATCAAAAGTGGGAGTGCAGAGAGAGAGTTTAGCCGGAGAGATGGCTGAGAAAAAGGAGAGCAATGAGAGGAAAGAAATTATTTTTGAGAGCGCTAATAAAAATACACAATCTGCCCATGAGGGAAAAGGGGGGAGAAAATCAAACTTTTATGCAAGAGTTGGTGAGATTAAGAAGGCGATGTTTTCAAATTAGCCAATGATTGTACTTTTGTACAAAGAGGCATTTTTGAATACTAACAAGCTTGATCTTGCATTAACTAGTTTTGTTGATTCTCTTTTGCAGGAATTTGAAGATGTGTTTCCTGACGAGGTACCTAATGGATTGCCTCCATGAAATAGAGCATCAAATTGATTTTATACATGATGCTTCCATTCCAAATCGACCAGCATACAAAAGTAATCCTAAGGAAATGAAGGAACTTCAAAGGCAATAATGGAGACCAAGGTTCTGACCAAGCTAAAATTTCCAAGCAAGTTGATGATTTCAAATATCATGTAGAAACTCTATAAGAAATTGGTGGTCCAATGACTAGGGCAAGGATAAAAAGGATAAAAGAAGCTTTACAAGGTTTGATAATGGATGTTCAATACAAAGAAGTTATAAAACTTGAAGATTCCAAAGTTTCACCAAAGGAGGTTACATATCTATGTGTGCAAGAGTTAAATTTGGAAGATCAACAAAAGTGCACAAGCTAATTAGAAATTTTCATTTTTGGGCATTTATGTTATAATTATCATGTATAATTTCGTAAAGCTTTTAGATTCTAATTATCATATTATATTTTTAAGACTTTTTATTTAAAGAATAATTAGGCCCAAGTCAGTTTAGGATTCTTTTAGGTGTTTTATATTTAAGGGCATTAATGATACGATCCTTGTTTATCTATCAAACAAGACTTGTAACAACCTCTTGATACTATTACCAAAGATCACGAATTAGGAGCCTTTAGTTATCATACAACTAAGAACCCTAATTATAAGTGGTGAAATTCTTAGAAAATTTCGAAGCGGTCACAAGAACTTTAAAAGAAAACTCAAAATTGTATTCAATCATAATCACCTAAATTGTTCCAACTGTGACATACCTCACTTCTGTACCCTCTTATACCATAGAACGTGAGGTACATGCATAGGGGAAATATGTACTATACATAACACTAACTAGATAAACTATAACACACATCGGAAAATTTATATTCATATGAAGATGAATACAAATAGCGTTATACAAATACAGGTCTTTGTTATTACAACACATAACATGTTACAAGATACAACATAACCAATATAACATTCTATCTAGTACATAGTTTTTAAACAAAAAATGTCATATACTAGACTCTTCATAACCATGCCAATTATATGCCAATAAACTTCTTTGTATCTTCCCTTTAATCTTAAAAGAATTAAAGAAACAGGGTGAGCTATAAATAAATAGCTCAGTGAGTGGGTAAAAGGGATGATTTTGTAACCCTTTGCAAACAATGCAATAAAAATACTTTTTTTAAGAAAAAGAATCGTGTTTGCACAAAACCACTCTTTTGATCTCAAACTTATCAAAAGATAATATTTTTGGATCCAAGGTATTCCATTTACAAATAGAATATGCATTCCTTGATCCATAAATCACTTTTATAAAACAAGTTCAAGATATCCAATCCAGGATATCATATTCAAGAAACATAGGATTTGGGGCTCAAGAGGTGTCTCCCACTATAAAAGTGTAGCACTTTGTTCCCAGTCCAAATTCCAACCTTATAACCTCAATTACGTACGTACAAATTTTATTAATCCACAAGACCATATCAAGACATATGGTTCCCTGGTACCGTGGGGTTAACGTACAGAACGCTTCTCCAAGGTAAACCTCCTAACATAGTGACATAAACACTAGACGGAATCCATCTCAAAGAATGTCAGCCCTTTACTTTCCCATTCTTTAAGAAGTCCTTTACAAGTTAAACACTTGGCCAAAAGGTTAAAATTTTGTGCCTTATAAGGGTATCATTAGAGCCTACAATTAGGGTGTACAGCCATAAGTAAAGGTTCTCACTATAACCTCATAAACCCAAGAATTCCAATCTTGGCTTATAGTCACTCCGGAGGTGACCTAGCCTTTTCCACATACACACATACATGGCAAATCATTCATGCCAAAAGGATTTCTTTATCAATATCCTATACTTGGAAACTCACTCTTTTATAAAAGAGCTATTACAAGAAAATCCTTTAATTGTTTTGTATATGAAATCACTTTTGATACCAAAAGAATTTTGATAACAAATATTCCCAAAACTCTTGAAATAACATACAAGAGTTATAAAAGGGAAGTCCTTTTTCAAACAAGAAATGTTTATCAAAAAGGATCTTTGTCTTCCAAGTTTAATAGCTTAAGTACAACTATTCATTCATCAAAATTTTCATTTCTATAATTGTAATTCCCTAATTCTATTTCCATGGACTTGCTTTACCAATTATTATTGTGCAAGAAGCTCTAGGAATAATTTAATCCTTGATAGCATACTAATACACAAAACTTTTATATTATTACTCAAGAGTTTAAACCATTCCAACTTAATTACCATACTCAAGGATTCTTGAACATGTGCATAATTTAAGGAATTCCTAACTCATTCTTCGGTCTTTCTTATATCATATAACTTCAGTAGTTTAAAAAAAAACATAGACTTATATAACTTTAATAGGTACTTAAAAACAATAGAACAATAGACTTATTTGAGTCATTTACAAAAGAAAACTTCAGAGATCCCATTTACGAAAAATATTTATATATGGTTGGAAAGCTTCTTGAAAGAGATTTCTAATGGTACCAAATTCACAAAATTTGGTCAAGCGGATTAGGAGAAACAAGAGGTTTTACAAGACTGCTACCTTATGAAAAAATCATTAAAAAACATGCTGCGAAATTCCCTAAAAATAGAAAACATCAAATCTTTTCATGTAAATCATCTTATAAAATTCTTATATCATTAAGGCATCTAATTCACATACTAAAGACTCAATTAATAAGGTCCTCATATCATTTATAAATCAAAATCTAAGAGTTTACAAGGTTGAAGTTTTGTATAAGTTGCGGGTATGAAGTTGCAGAGTTCAATTCCATCCAAACTCATTCCAAAACAATTCTCCAAGCTATTACAAATATACAAAGATCATTTCTGACCATCAAAGAACATTTTCCCAGTTCTAGAACAAATTTTCCATGCGTTTGAATTTTCATGTGAACAGTAACTTAGTTTTTCTAAAAATGTTCAAAAATCATTTCTCAAGCATTAGGAACTTATCTAGCTAATGTAATCCCATAAAAATCTTCTAAAACATGTAGGAATATAATCCAATTCTAAAAAAAAAAATGATGAGGAAAGGTTCATAGATGTTTTAATGACTTATTATTGAAGAATTTTCGTGTTTAGAAAAGCCCAATATGAATTCAAATCAAGTTGGAGGTCAAACAGTCAACTATCTTGAGGTGCTTGATTCTTGTTATCCAAGTCAAAGTTTATTTTGATTCCTTATGGAAGATGCACGAAAATTGAAGGATGCTTTGAAGATTTTCTATCTTAAATAGGATTTGAAAGATTTTTTAGAATAAATTTTAGTAGCTTCCAAAATACAATTTGTAATATGACTTTCTTAGTGATTTAAGAGTCTTAGATTTTCTTTAATTTGCTTTCTTAATTATTTAGAGTCTTACTATTATAAATACCATTCATATAATATTTTGTAAGGGGGAGAATATGAGTTTATCAATAAAATGTAGAGATTATTTCTCTTTGGTTCTTTGAAGAACATTCGCTCTTGACTTATCAATCAATGTTTGGTGGGTTGATTGTTGCGTCTTTCTTATACCAAAGTTCTTGCTTGTCATATAAACAATGGGTCGCAGTTCCACCATAGCAACTACCTAGAAACGATTCTTAGACGACTTTATTGATTTGGGTTTTGTTCTACAGGTTAGAACGAGGTTCATATAATAAAATGTACTAATGCTTTCAATTACAAAAACCAGCTCACCCCTTCTTTTGTTTTTTTTTTTAATTTTTTATGATGAGAAGATAAAAAACTTCTCTGCTTGAGGGCAAATGGAACGGTCTAGAAGGAAAGATTACAAAACAAAAACTACAAAGTTTTCCTTCTAACCCCTTTCAGGTCATCTAGGTTCTAAGTATTTTCATATTAATCCCTACAACTTTCTATTGTCAAACATACTATAAAATTCTAATTTAATTCCTAAATAATCTTAAGGAAATACTTATTCAAGAAAATGAATATACCTAGACATTTGGGATGTTACACCAACTACATATATAGAAGAAAGAGTTCAAATCATTGTTTGATTAGGAACTCTACTTATTTTTTTTTTAAAAGGAAACTAAATCTACTAAAATATCAAATCTACCTAGTTTTCCTTATTCATAAAGGAAAACAAATAACACAATAAATCCAGTAGATACAAAATTTGCTTAGATTTCCAAATTCTAATAGAAAACGAATAAACCCTAAACTCCTAATGGTATGAATTTAACAAATAAACCCTAAAATTTGAATTTGACTTTCTTTTCATTTGTATCAAATCTAATTAAATTCACAAGTCTTTGGCGGCCAATGCAATTTCTCTCTTGAGCAGATTAATCCAAATAACACAAAATAAACCAATTAAATGCATCTTTCATTTGTTTAGCTCTAGCTCTTGTAATTAGACCTCCATCATAGCTCAAAGGATCCAACTTCTTCTTATTTGCATTTAAACTCGAATTTTTATTAATGACATCTCCATGCTTCGCATTAGTCCCCCATTTCTCAAAAGGATTCGCCCTTGAATCATCACCTGCACAATCGAAAGGAAGTAAATCAGAAACATCGTCATTGAGAAAGGGAAGTAGCACCAACATTATACTCACCAGGAAGAGCTAATTTGTAAGCATTGTCATTGATTCTTGCAACAACTTGAAAAGGACCATCTGTTCTTGGTTGAAGCTTTGAATGCCTTTGCATAAGGAAACTTTTCCTTGCGTAAATGCAACCATACCCAATCACCAGGCTCAAAAATCCATTTCTTTTCTTCCATGATTTCTTTGAGTCATCACTTGCTGATTTCTTTCATCAATATTTTGCTTGATTGTTTCGTGAATTTTTCGCACATATTCTTCCTTTTTTAGCTCCATCAAAATTAACGTTGACTCAAAGCATCAACAACAACATTTTCCTTTCCCTTCTTGTACTTGATGATGCATGAAAACGATTCAATGAATTTACTCCATTTAGCATGTCGTTTATTCAACTTATTTTGTCCCTTCAAGCTCTCTTGATCAGTATGGATAACAAATTCCCTAGGAAGAAAATAGTGCTACCATGTTTCCAATGCTCTTACTAAAGCATATATCTCTTTGTCATAAGTTGGATATTTCAATGCAGCACCATTCAGCTTTTCGCTAAAATATGTGACTGGCTTTCCTCCTTGCAAAAGGTAATGGAGATCAAGGTGCTGACCAAGCTAAAGTTCCCAAGCAAGTTGATTTCAAATATTGTGTAGATCCTCTGCATGGATTGGTGGTCCAATAACTAGGGCAAGGACAAAAAGGATAAAAGAAGCTTTACAAGATTTGATAATGGATGTTCAATATAAAGAAGCTACAAAATTTGAAGATTCCAAAGCTTCACCAAGAGAGATTACATATCTATGTGTGCAAGTAAATCTGGAAGATCAACAAGAGTGCACGAGCTAATTAGAGAATTTTTCTTTAATTTTCATTTTTGGGCCTTTATGTTATCATTATCATGCGTAATTTCGTTTTGGGCTTTTAATTCTAATTATCATATTTTGTTTTTAAGACTTTTTATTTAAAGAATAATTAAACCTAGTTTACTTGTAATCAAGCCCAAGTCAGTTTAGGGTTTCTTTTAAGTGTTTTCTATTTAAGGACATTAACTATGTATTGTTTGGAGATTAATATCAATTCAAAAGAATTATTCAGTAAAAGCCTTAGCTTTTGTTTTCTTGTCTTCTTGATTGAATGCATGAACTTGACTTATCAAAGGAGTGATCAACCTTTGTGGCGTATTTGAATTAGGGTTTAAAGGCCTTAGTTTTCTTTAGGTTCTATTTATAATCTTCTTCAACTCGCTCCTTGTGTAATTAGAGTTTCTAATCCGTTAAGTTTTGGGTTCCTAAGGTCGCCTAGAGAGTCCGTATCAATTGGTGTCAGAGATTTGGTTCCAAGGCAAGTTTGTTTATGGCTTTTTTTTCGTTTCTTAATATTCTAAATTAAAAACAAAGTTACAATCTTGAGAAAGGTTCTTGAATTAATTGAATTCTTGCACTGTTCAGAACTTTTTCTTACAAAAGTTTTTATTTTTGATTGACTCTTGATCTAAATTCTTTGAAATATTGAATTTGAGTAAATATTGCTGAAATTTGTATGATACAATAATTGCTTATCTATCAAACAAGACCCGTAACAACCTCTTGATTCAATTACCAAAGATCAAGAATTAGGAGCCTTTAATTATCAAACAACTAAGAACGCTAATTATAAGTGGCGAAATTCTTAGAAAATTTCAAAACAAAGCTCTCACAAAAACTTTAAAGAAAACTCAAAATTGTATTCAATCATAATCATCTGAATTGTTCCAATTACATATATAGAAGAAAAGAGTTCAAATCATTGTTTGATTAGGAACTCTACTTATTTAAAAAGGAAACCAAATCTACTAAGATATTAAATCTACCCAATCCTTATTCAAAAAGGAAAACAAATAAAATAATAAATCTAATATATACCAAATCTGCTAAGATATCCAAATTCTTAGAGAAAACAAATAAACCTTAAAATCCTTATGGGTTGGACAAAATTCTTAAGTTTGGTTGGCTTGTAATTGGACTTTCTCCTTTGTATCAAATTTAATTAAATTCACAGGTCTTGATCAGCCCATGCAAATTTCCTCTTGAGCAGATTGATCCAAATAACACAAAATAAGCCCATTGAGTGCATCTTTCATCTGTTTAGCTCTAGCCTTTGTAATTGGGCTTCCATCATAGCTCCAAGGATCCAGCTTCTTATTTGTGTTTGAACTCGAATTTCTATTAATGTCATCTCCATGCTCTGCATCACTCCCCCTTTCCTCAAAAGGAAGTAAATAAGAAACATTAAAAGTAGCACTGACATTATAATCACCAAGAAGAGCTAATTTGTAAGCATTGTCATTGATCCTTGCAACAATTTGAAAAGTACCATCTTCTCGTGGTTGAAGCTTTGAACACCTTTGCATAGGAAACCTTTCCTTGCGTATATGCAACCATACCCCAATCACCAGGCTTAAAAATCACTTTCTTTCTTCCGTGATTTCTTTGAGTCATCACTTGTTGATTTCTTTTCTCAATATTTTGTTTGACTGTTTCATAATTTTTTCGCACATATTCTGCCTTTTTAGCTCCATAAAAATTAATTTGTTCATCCAAAGGTAAAGGAGATAAATCTAATGGTGTTAAAGGATTAAAACCGTAAACAATCTAAAATGGTGAATAATGAGTAGAGGAATGCACACTCCTATTATATGCAAACTCTACATGAGGTAAACAATCATCCCATGATTTCAGATTCTTTTTAACGATTGCTCTCAATAATTGTCCCAAAGTTCTATTCACTATCTCAGTTTATGCATCAGTTTGTGGATGACAAGTAGTACTAAACGACAATTTAGTTCCTAATTTTGCCCACAGTTTTCCAAAAGTAAGATAAAAATTTAGCATCTCTATCATTCACAATGGACTTAGGCATACCATGTAAACGAACTATTTCTTTAAAGAACAAATCAGCAGCATGTGAAGTGTGCCATTTTAGAAAACCTATCAACGACCACAAATATACTATCAAATCTACGTCTAGTTCTAGGTAAACCAAGAACAAAATCCATAGAAACATCTATCCAAGGTGCATGTGACACAGGTAATGGTGTGTATAAACCATGTGGATGCACTTTAGACTTAGCTTGCAAACATGTAATACAATTAGCACAATACTTAGAAACATCATATTAGGCCAAAAGAAGTGCTCCTGCAAAACATCTAAAGTATTGGATATGCCAAAGTGTTCCATTAAACCCCTTTCATGTGTTTCACGAATCAAAAGTAATCGCATAGAACACTTGGGAATTTAAAGTTGTCTCATGCGAAATAGATAACCATCATGCCTATAGAACTTATCAAAACCAGCATTCTCGCATGCAGTATAAACATTGTTAAAATCGCTGTCTTTCTCATACAATTCTTTAATATGCTGATAACCTAGCAATTTAGCATCTAAAGTGGTAATAAGTACATACCTTCGACTCAAAGCATCAGCAACAACATTTTCCTTACCCTTCTTGTACTTGATATATGGAAACGATTTGATAAATTCACTCCATTTAGCATGCAGTTTATTCAACTTATTTTGTCCCTTCAGATACTTTAAGCTTTCATGATCAGTATGGATAATAAACTATTCAGGAAGAAGATAGTGCTGCCATGTTTCCAATGCTCTTACTAAAGCATACATCTCTTTGTCATGAGTTGGATATTTCAATGCAGCTCCATTCAACTTTTCACTAAAATAAGCGATTGGCTCTCCTCCTTGCAAAAGGACAGCACCAATACCAACTCCCGAAGCATCACATTCAATTTCAAAAGTGTTATCAAGTTAGGTAAAGTAAGAATAGGAGCAAAGTTAATTTTGCCTTTAACATGTTAAATGCTCTTTCTTGTTCATCCCCCCATTTAAATTCGACATTTTTTTCATAACTTCAGTTAAAGGGGTAGCAATACTAGAAAAATCCTTAACAAACCGTCTATAAAAACTTGTCAAATCATGAAAACTTCTAACTTCCCCCAAATTCTTAGGTGTTGGCCAGGTTTCAATAGATTTAACCTTTTCATTATCTAGTTTAATTCCATGTTGACTAACAACATATCCTAAAAATATAACTTTAGGCACACAAAATGAACATTTAGCAAGCTTAGCATACAACTTTTGTTCTCGCAAAGCACCAAAAATAGCTTTAACATGCAAAATATGATCATCAAGTGATTTTCTATACACAAGTATATCATCAAAGTAGACAACAACAAATTTCCTAATAAAGCTATGCAAAATATGGTTCATTAATCTCATGAAAGTACAAGGTGCATTAGTTAATCCAAAAGGCATAACTAACCATTCATATAAACCATATTTTGTCTTAGAAGCAATTTTCCATTCATCTCCAATTCTCATACGAATTTGATGATAACCTATTAGCCATTAAATCAATCCTAGAAAATATGCAAGCACCATGTAATTTATCTGAGCCATCTATTGCTGTTGATACATCATCTACCATTATTTCAGAGGATACCACTGTAGTGACTACTTCTATTGATGATCTACCAATTAACGCTATTATCATTCCGGAGACCACTCCTTCATAAGGTCTATGCTCCCAAGTTTCGGACTCTAGTTTTGACTACTTGAGGATCATCTTTATAGGTTTCATTTTCTTTTTATATCTATAGTTGATGCGGAGCATGGAGATGTCATTAATGGAAATTCGAGTTCAAGCACAAATAAGAAGAAGCTGGATCCTTTGAGCTATGATGGAGGTCCAATTACAAGAGCTAGAGCTAAACAGATGAAAGATGCACTCAATGGGCTTATTTTGTGTTATTTGGATCAATCTGCTCAAGAGGGAAATTGCATGGGCTGTCCAAGACTTGTGAATTTAATTAGATTTGATACAAAAGAGAAGAAAGTCCAATTGCAAGCCCACCAAACTTAAGAATTTCGTCCAGCCCATAAGGATTTTAGGGTTTATTTGTTTTCCTTTTTGAATAAGGAAATCTGGGTAGATTTGATATCTTAGTAGATTTGGTTTCCTTTTTTTAAATAAGTAGAGTTCCTAATCAAACAAGAATTTGAACTCTTTCTTCTATATATGTAATTGGAACAAATCAGATGATAATGATTGAATACAATTTTGAGTTTTCTCTTAAAAGTTCTTGTGAGAGCTTTGTTTTGAAATTCTCTAAGAATTTCGCCACTTATAATTAGGGTTCTTAGTTGTTTGATAACTAAAGGCTCCTAATTCGTGATCTTTCGTAATAGTATCAAGAGTTTGTTACGGGTCTTGTTTGATAGATAAGCAAGAATCGTATCAGTTTGGTATCAGAGCCTAGGTTGCGGGAAACAGGTTGTTCTATAACCTTCTTATCCTTTTGTTTCAGTTCGGAAAAAAAACGAAAAAAAAAAAAAA
Organism: Apocynum venetum; assembly: GCA_019593545.1. NCBI lineage: Eukaryota > Viridiplantae > Streptophyta > Magnoliopsida > Gentianales > Apocynaceae > Apocynum > Apocynum venetum. The sequence continues at coordinate 13,566 of SRSM01000684.1, read as the reverse complement.
AAAAAAAGATTGAGAAAGTTGATTTCAAGTTTCAGAAAAAAAAGATCAAAGATTCGTTCTTGTTGTTTGAGTCCAAGTTTGGGGCAAAAAAAAAAAGGTTACAGATTCATTCTTTTCACCAAAGATCCATTCTTTTCGTTTGAGTTTTGGTTATCAAAGACTAAGAACTCATTCTTAGTGATTTGTAAAGGCTTAGCTCAAATAAGAACTTCAAAGAGAGGCTGTTGTGTGGTCAAATTTGGTGAGATCAATAGAGGGATTCAAAAACAGTCGAGTGAAACACGTGAGGGAGAGTTAGTTTAGGATTTTCCTTTTCTAACATTTTTATTGCAGGTTTTTTTTACATCATGGAATCAAAAGATAGACTTACCTTAGAGGCAATACAAGGAATGATGCAAAAGATGTTGTCACAACAAGAAGATCTTGCTAGTGACAACCAGAAATTGAAAGAAAGATTGGGGAGAATTGAGCAAGGCACTTCAAGTCGTGCTCAATCTGGAGGAACAAAACAAAATCTAAAGATGGGAACTTGGGGTCAATCAAGATGACGATTCCATATTTCCAAGGCAAGAGCAATCCAGAAGCATATTTAGATTGGGAAAAGAAGGTCGAACGTGTGTTTGAATGTCATAACTACACCGAAGAGAAGAAGGTAAAATTGGCTGTTGTAGGTTTTACTGATTATGCAAGTGTGTGGTGGGATCAGCTCTCAACTTCTAGGCGTAGGAGTGGAGAAGGTTCAATCTCTTCATGTTTTGAGATGAAAACAATTATGAGGAGGAGATTTGTACCACAACATTATATTATAGAGAGTTGTACAATCTTTTACAGAGATTGAACCAAGGATCAAAGAGCGTTGAAGAGTATCATCAAGAGATGGAGATGGCCATGATTCGAGCCAATGTTGAGGAGGACAAGGAGGCTACTATGGCACGATTTCTTTCTGGTTTAAATCGTGACATTGCTAACCTGGTTGAATTGCATCATTATGTTGATTTTGAGGATATGGTACACATGGCAATTAAGGTTGAGAAGCAATTAAAGATGAGGAACAAATCTGGTTTGACTTCTACTTCTTCATGGAAGTCGAATTGGAAGGGCAACAAAGGTGGAGATTCAAATTCAAGCAAGGACAGATTTGAAGCAAACAAAAGTAAAGATGTTTCTACAACAAAAATACAATCTAAGGATGATAAATCTAAGGGTTCCTTGAGAGATCTGAAGTGCTTTAGATGCTTGGGATATGGACTTAGGCAAGCCCAATGTCCTACTGCAAAGGTGATGGTTATACGAAATGGAGAAGTGGTGAGTGAAGATGAGGGAGATAATTTTGACTACAGTGACATGCCACTATTAGCAGAAGATTCAGAGGAAGCAGATGATGGAGAAACAGCCCCTCAAGGATCAGTTTTCAGCTTGGTCACAAGACGAGCACTAAGCATCGAATCCAAAGAGGATGAGGTACAACGTGAAAACATATTTCATACTAGATGCTTCATACATGATAAACTGTGTAGCATGATCATTGATAGGGGGTAGTTGTACTAATGTTGTTAATGCTAGTTTAGTTGATAAATTGGGATTGAAAACAACTAAACACCCTAATCCCTATAGATTGCAATGGCTAAACAATACTGGAGATCTTAGGGTTACAAGGCAATCATTGATATCTTTCTCAATTGGACGTTATTCTGATCGGGTTTTATGTGATGCTGTTCCCATGCATGCTACTCATATATTATTGGGACGACCTTGGCAGTATGATAGGCGAGTTATGCATGATGGCTTCACTAATCGATATTCTTTTGTGATGGATGGACGACCTATTAAGTTGCTGCCCATGTCACCTAAAGAGGTGTTTGAAGATCAGAAAATATTGAGTGAATGTGAGAGTGCACAAAAAAAAAAAAGAAGATGCACGAGCAAAAGGAGAGCTGTGAGAAAAGCCATGAGAGGCGTGAGAAAAGAGAGGAAAAAGGAGAGGAAACAGAGGGGATGTGCCATGAGGAAAAGAATCTTGAGAGGGCACATGCAAAAGGAGAGAATAGTGTGCCTATCTATCTAGGCAATTTATGCTTCTTTTGGTATTCAAAGGAGCGAATTTGACTATTTCTTCTAACCCAGATCTCTCTTCTCTTCCTAGTTCTTTTCAAACTTTGTTGCAGGAATTTGAAGAATTGTTTCCTGAAACTATGCCAGAAGGCTTGCCACCACTTAGAGGGATTGAACACCAAATTGACTTCATTGCTGGAGCACAAATTCCAAACCGACCAGCTTATAGAAGCAATCCTGAAGAAACCAAGGAGTTACAAAGGCAAGTGGATGAATTGTTGTCTAAGGGTTTGATCAAAGAAAGTATGAGTCCATGTGCAGTACCCGTGTTGTTGGTGCCTAAAAAAAATGGTTCTTGGTGAATGTGTGTTGATTGTCGAGCAATTAACAAAATTACGGTAAAGTATCGCCACTCTATTCCTCGTTTAGATTATATGTTAGATGAATTACATGGTGCCTGCATATTCTCTAAGATTGATTTAATGGCTGGTTATCATCAAATTCGTATGAGAATTGGAGATGAATGGAAAACTGCTTTTAAGACAAAATATGGTTTATATGAATGGTTAGTTATGCCTTTTGGATTAACTAATGCACCTAGTACTTTCATGAGATTAATGAACCATGTTTTACGTAGCTTTATTGGGAAATTTGTTGTTGTCTACTTTGATGATATACTTGTGTATAGCAAGTCACTTGATGAGCATATTGTGCATGTTAAAGCTATTTTTTGTGCTTTGCGGGAACAAAAGTTGTATGCTAAGCTTGCTAAATGTTCATTTTGTGTGCCTAAAGTTATATTTTTAGGATATGTTGTTAGTCAGCATGGAATTGAAGTAGATAATGAAAAGGTTAAAGCTATTGAAACCTGGCCAACACCTAAGAATGTGGGGGAAGTTAGAAGTTTTCATGGTTTGGCAAGTTTTTATAGACGATTTGTTAAGGATTTTTCGAGCATTGCTGCCCCTTTAACTGAAGTTATAAAAAAAAATGTCGAATTTAAATGGGGGGATGAACAAGAAAGAGCATTTAACATGTTAAAGGCAAAATTAACTTCTGCTCCTATTCTTGCTTTACCTAACTTTGATAACGCTTTTGAAATTGAATGTGATGCTTCGGGAGTTGGTATTGGTGCTGTTCTTTTGCAAGGAGGAAAGCCAATCGCTTATTTTAGTGAAAAGCTGAATGGCGCTGCATTGAAATATCCAACTTATGACAAAGAGATGTATGCTTTAGTAAGAGCATTGGACACATGGCAGCACTATCTTCTTCCTAAGGAATTTGTTATCCATACTGATCATGAGAGCTTGAAGTATTTGAAGGGACAAAATAAGTTGAATAAACGACATGCTAAATGGAGTGAATTCATTGAATCGTTTCCATACATCATCAAGTACAAGAAGGGAAAGGAAAATGTTGTTGCTGATGCTTTGAGTCGAAGGCATGCACTTATTACCACTTTAGATGCTAAATTGCTAGGCTTTGAGCATATTAAAGAATTGTATGAGAAAGATAGTGATTTTAGTAATGTTTATAATGCATGCGAGAATGCTGGTTTTGATAAGTTCTATAGGCATAATGGTTATCTATTTCGCATGAGACAACTTTGCGTTCCTAAGTGTTCTATGCGATTACTTTTGATTCGTGAAGCACATGAAGGGGGTTTAATGGGACACTTTGGCATATCCAAGACTTTAGATGTTTTGCAGGAGCACTTCTTTTGGCCTCATATGCGATCACATGTTTCTAAGTATTGTGCTAATTGCATTACATGTTTACAAGCTAATTCTAAAGTGCATCCATATGGTTTATACACACCATTACCTGTGTCACATGCACCTTGGATAGATGTTTCTATGGATTTTGTTCTTGGTTTACCTAGAACTAGACGTGGATTTGATAGTATATATGTGGTAGTTGATAGGTTTTCTAAAATGGCACACTTCATTCCATGTCATAAAACTGATGATGCTTCACATGTTGCTGAATTGTTCTTTAAAGAAATAGTTCGTTTGCATGGTATGCCTAAGTCCATTGTGAGTGATAGAGATGCTAAATTTTTATCTTACTTTTGGAAAACTTTGTGGGCAAAATTGGGAACTAAATTGCTGTTTAGTACTACTTGTCATCCACAAACTGATGGACAAACTGAGGTAGTGAATAGAACTTTGGGACAATTATTGAGAGCTATCATTAAAAAGAATCTGAAATCATGGGATGATTGTTTACCTCATGTAGAGTTTGCATATAATAGGAGTGTGCATTCCTCTACTCATTATTCACCTTTTGAGATTGTTTATGGTTTTAATCCTTTAACACCATTAGATTTATCTCCTTTACCTTTGGATGAACAAGTTAATTTTGATGGAGCTAAAAAGGCAGAATATGTGAGAAAAATTCATGAAACAGTCAAGCAAAATATTGAGAAAAGAAATCAGCAAGTGATGACTCAAAGAAATCATGGAAGAAAGAAAGTGATATTTGAGCCTGGTGATTGGGTATGGTTGCATTTACGCAAGGAAAGGTTTCCTAAGCAAAGGCATTCAAAGCTTCAATCAAGAGGAGATGGTCCTTTTCAAGTTGTTGCAAGGATCAATGACAATGCTTACAAATTAGCTCTTCCTGGTGAGTATAATGTTAGTGCTACTTTTAATGTTTCTGATTTACTTCCTTTCGATTATGCAGGTGATGATTCGAGGGAGAATCCTTTTGAGGAAAGGGGGAGTGATGCGGAGCATGGAGATGTCATTAATGGAAATTCGAGTTCAAGCACAAATAAGAAGAAGCTGGATCCTTTGAGCTATGATGGAGGTCCAATTACAAGAGCTAGAGCTAAACAGATGAAAGATGCACTCAATGGGCTTATTTTGTGTTATTTGGATCAATCTGCTCAAGAGGGAAATTGCATGGGCTGTCCAAGACTTGTGAACTTAATTAGATTTGATACAAAAGAGAAGAAAGTCCAATTACAAGCCCACCAAACTTAAGAATTTCGTCCAGCCCATAAGGATTTTAGGGTTTATTTGTTTTCTATAAGAATTTGGAAATCTTGGCAGATTTGGTACCTATTAGATTTATTGTTTTATTTGTTTTCCTTTTTGAATAAGGAAATCTGGGTAGATTTGATATCTTAGTAGATTTGGTTTCCTTTTTAAATAAGTAGAGTTCCTAATAAAACAAGGATTTGAACTCTTTCTTCTATATATGTAATTGGAACAAATCAGATGAGAAGGATTGAATACAATTTTGAGTTTTCTCTTAAAAGTTCTTGTGAGAGCTTTGCTTTGAAATTCTCTAAGAATTTCGCCACTTATAATTAGGGTTCTTAGTTGTTTGATAACTAAAGGCTCCTAATTCGTGATCTTTGGTAATAGTATCAAGAGTTTGTTACGGGTCTTGTTTTATAGATAAGCAAGGATCGTATCAATAAATGTGCTAGATGGAACTGTGATACCAGTTGTCGTTCACTTGGGTATTTATCCGATAATCGGGAAGACAAAATTGCTTTCATTAAGAATGGACTGAGTAAAGATTCATTAGATAATATCAAATTGACTCTTGATTCGCATTCTAGTGGATACGTTCAAATGGAAATTCTCGGGTTATGGAAACAATTCAAAATTGAACAACTCCGGTACACTCTTCGTTATCTGAATTTAAACGATCCCGTTTGCCAGTTTTTAAGAAAGCTGGATGAGCAGCATACCCCAGACTCATAGAAGGTGTTTGAAAACGTTACTGGATGTAAAACCAGAGGAAGATGTGAGTCACAATCACAACTACTTGTTTTTATTTGTTTCTTCCTTGATTTGTTTTATTTGTTGTTTTCTTTTTAGTGTGTAATAGAATCACTTTTGAAGTCGTTACTATGGAAGGTTCACCAATCAAAAGTCTAACAAACATCGCAGTGTTTGGAGGAACGACCGTGGGTACTATTGTTTCGCATCTAACTGCTGCTATCCAATTGGGAAGAGTACTACTAGCTCATCGAAAGATCGATCTAGTATACGGAGGAGGAAATGCTGGATTAATTGGAGAGGTTGCTCAAGCACACCAGTCATACCAAACACTTGTTCAAATTGAAACAAATCAACCAAACAAAGTTCTCGCGATAGGTGTAATTCCCACTCCTCTGAAACAAATATATGGCAAAACAATTGGACATGAGGTACAAACAAAATCATTTTATGAACGCATGACACTCATGTTGCATAATTGTGATGCTTTCATAGTTATACCAGGAGGATATGAGGTTTTAGAATGCTTGTTAAATTTAACATTCTGGTTTAACATGAAACTGCACACTAAACCAATTGGTCTTTTAAATGTTGATCACTACTTTGATGGTTTATTAGCATTTCTTGACATTGCTGTTACACATAAGCTTCTATCTCCAGTAGCACGAAGAATAATTGTATCTGCACCCACAACCAAGGAGCTATTGGATGAATTAGTAGCTTTTGTACCAGAGACAGATCTAGAAGTACCTCCAATTAACTGGTCAATTTCCGGTAACAAGCGAAAAAGAGATTCAGTGGATTTAGAGTTAAAGTTGTAAGTTTTTCTTTTTAAATAAATGTGTGTTATTTTCTTTTTATTAAAAGCTGTGGAATAATGTTATTTTATTTTTTGTTTTTCAAACTTTGTGTGTTTTTACATTGAGGACAATGTAATTCCCAAGTGTGGGGGGTGGTTTGAGTAAATAGTCAAGTGATTAATCTCATTTGATTCTTGATCCACACCTTTAAAAACATTGTTTTTAATAACTTGTTATTTTGTTGAATAAATCATGCATGTATTATAACTTTTTAAGATGTTAGGTAATTTTTTGTTAAATTTTTCAATCCTTTTATAATTGTACCCCTTTCTGTAAAAATTTTTCGAATAAATCAATTGAATATCTTTGTAATTTGACAAAAATATTCTTATTTAACTAATGTGGCTAAATCCTTTTTGTTATGAAATCAAAAGTTAAAAACATTAGTATTTTGACTTGATGATAATGTAAGTTTACTATGTGTTTTAGTACATTTAAGGTCACTCTCTACACACTAGAACTTGTTCTTTCACATGTTTGAGACGAAATTTAAATAAGATCTTGGTTGATTTGGGGATGACATAAGGCCTTCTTTGATAGTTTGAGCCTTTCTAAACGAACCATACTTATATATATCCCTCGATCCTACTTTGAGCCAACATGTATGAATGGTTTCATTACCATTTAATTTCTTTGATAATTAGCCTCGTTTATTACTTTTCTATCCAAATATTTTATTGAGAATGTATTACCATGTGTTAATCCGTATATAAAAGTTATGAACACTACTGATAAAGGATTACGAGATATTGCAAAAAAAAAAATCGAAAAAAAAAAGCTCATAGATATGATCTCAAAAAAAAAAAAGAGAAGAAAAGGAAAGAAAAAGAAAAGAAAAGAAAAAGAAAATAAAATAGAAAAGTGTGAAAAATGAAGAGATATCACGGCTAAGGTTTTCTTCAAGAGGTGGTAATTCATTTTCAATTTAAACTCTTGAAATATTTTGTATATCCCTATCTTTCGATTGTAACCAAATCCCGAGCATAACATTACAAGCCTAAAAGTCCTATTTGACCCAGATCGACCAAAATCTTCATGAATAGTGGAGAATATGTGAGTATACAACCTTATAAGTTGTGTTGAGAAACTAAGAATGTATTTTTATTTACAGGGTTTTATGTTTTTCACAGTCACATTTTGTTAACTTTGAATATTAATGTTAAACTTGTAATGATATTCAAGCACACGAACACAATTGTTTTTTAAATAAAAAGGGGTTAATTGTTAAAGTTGTATTAAAATTTATATAACACTTTGATACCTTATTAATCTTGTTTAAGTTATTTATACTTGTATATTGTGTGTTTATATTTTGCTTGAGAGCAAGCAAAGAGATAGTGTGGGGGAATTTCATGTACTCATAAATTAACTGATTTTTATGTTATTCAATGACTATATTTTGTTTGAAAATCGGTTAATTATGTTATTTAATGGATATATTTCACGTTTCCCTTCTATTTCTTTGTTTGTAAGTTTTTCAGTGTATTTTAGTTTATTATGGAGATAAAAGAAGCAGATGAAGAAATGTTGGAGAAGAAAAAAAATAAAATAAAAATCTATGTCATCCAATGACGTGGCGCAATGAGAGGATGACACGTGGCGCAATCAGAAGATGACAAGTGACGCAATCAGAAGGTGACAAGTGGTGTTTCTAGTAGCCGCAACTTGGACCAATGAAGACGCGACATGTGGCGAAGTTGGGGAAATTAGGCCACCAACTACATTTTCAAGAATTTGGGGTGCAAAATGACCATTTTGCCCCTGATTTTTGTGGCTATAAATAGGGAGCTTATTTTTATGATTTAGACACCAATTTAGCTCCAATCTTCTCCATTTCTTTTGCAATTTATTTCTTTTATTATTGTCTTCATATTAGTATATTTTCCATATTTTTTAGAATAATATTTCAAGGCTTTTTGTAATATTTAGTAAAGAAATTATGTCTGGATAATTTCAATATTTCCGGGGAGTTTATCTTTCAAATTTTATTTCTAATGTTTATAAATTTCATCTTATATTTATTAAATATGTATTGTGAATAATTTTCTTTTGTTAGCAAGGATATGTGTTAAGTTATTAATAAATGGGATTATGAGATAATTTTCTTTATACTTAATTTCTATTTGGATTTATTTAACTAGACTTATGGTCGGTTTACCCGCCTAGTCTTTATTTATTTTGATTTATGCACTTTAAATATCGCAAATGGATGGCAGAGCCACCGATTAGTTTAATTTACTTTTATGTCTTTTATTTTATGTATTATGGAAGGCCGAGCCTCCTAACTAGTTTAATATATTTTTATATCTTTAATTCTTTTTTTTATGGAAGGCCGAGCCTTCATACTTTTAGTTTAATTTATTTAAATGGCCGATTGAACCGCCTAATTTCTTTAGTTAATATAAATCCAATATTTCTTTCTATATATATATGTGTGTGTATTTATTTAATATACTTATATATATTAATTAAGTATTTATATAATTCATGTTTTTACCAATATAATTGTGTGAATTAATTGGATTGACAATCTAGTTAATGAATGTGATTATATAGCTAGGATTATTAATCTTGTATTAATAATTCAAGTAGCATCTACTAGTTTAATTGAGTTGCAGCTCTTGGCTTAATTAAATTAGTAGTGGAATTATATAATTTAAATTGTATATAATTAAACTAATTGTTATATACAATTTAATGTTGGTGATGCCTTATTTGTTTAATGCAATTTGATTGAGTATTCTATACACGCTGGTTGGTAGTGGTGTTTAATTAAATTTGTGATTAATCTGTCTGAGCTGATCGGAATTAATCTATTTTGTAAGGATAGGAATCTGTCTGAGTTGATCGGGATTCTAAAACCAACTACTTAATAATGTATCTATCTATGATTAATCCCATGAAAAATATAACTTGATACTAGTTCCTTGCTAACGTTTTTTATATCATTTGTATTCCAAATTTCGTTTTAATTCTGTTTACAAAATTCAAAACCTCAAAAATATTTATTTTAATTGTTGTCATTTCCTTATCCTCAAAATACCAAAAAACCCCCCAAACCTTTTCCGATTAACGATTTTAATTTAAGAGTTGACAAATCTCTGTGGATTCGATCCCTACTTTCCCTATCTACATATGAATTGTTAGGTTTAAATTTAAGAGCCGTACGACAGGCTTCGTCAAGATGCTACTTGAATTATTAATTTAAGATTAATAATCCTAGCTTAATAATCCTCGTCAAGATGCTAGTTAATCACATTCATTAACTAGATTGTCAATCCAATTAATTCACACAATATATTGGTAAAAATAGAATTAATATAATACTTAATAAAATATAAGTATATTAAAAAATACACCAACACACACAAACATATATATATATATATATATAGAAGAAAGATTGGATTATATTAACTAAAGAAATTAGGCGGTGTCAACGGCCATTTAAATAAATTAAACTAAAAGTATGGAGGCTCGGCCTCCATAAAAAAAAAAAATTAAAGACATAAAAATATATTAAACTAGTTAGGAGGCTCGCCTTCCATAATACATAAAATAAAAGACATAAAGTAAATTAAACTAATAGGTGGCTCGGCCATCCATTTGCGATATTTAAAGTGCATAAAGCTAAATAAATAAAGATTCAGGCGGTAAAACCGACCTAAGTCCAGTTAAATAAATCCCCAAATAGAAATTAGTACAAAGAAAATTATCTCATAATCCCATTTATTAATAACTTAACACATATCCTTGCTAACAAAAGAAAATTACTCACAATACATATTTAATAAATATAAGATGAAATTTATAAACATTAGAAATAAAATTTGAAAGATAAACTCCCCGTAAATATTGAAAATATCCGGACATAATTTCTTTACTAAATATTACAAAAAACCTTGAAATATTATTCTAAAAAATCTGGAAAATATACTAAGATGAGACAATAATAAAGAAATAAATTTCAAAAGAAATGGAGAAGATTGGAGCTAAATTGGTGTCTAAATCATAAAAAAGCTCCCTATTTATAGCCACAAAATCAGGGGCAAAATGGTCATTTTGCACCCCAAAGTCTGAAAATGTAGTTGTGGCCTAATTTCCCCAACTTCGCACATGTCATGTCCTCATTGGTCCAAGTTGCGGCTTCAGAAGTGCCACTTGTCACCTTCTGATTGCGTCACTTGTCATCTTCTCATTGCGCCACGTTATCGGAGGACATAGATTTTTTTTTTTTTTTCTTCTCCAACATTTCTTCATCTTCTTCTTTTTATCTCCATAATAAACTAAAATACAATTGAAAAACTTACAACAAGAAATAGAAGGGAAACGTGAAATATATCCATTAAATAACATAATTAACCGATTTTCAAACAAAATATAGTCATTAAATACCATAAAAATCAGTTAATTTATGAGTACATGAAATTCCCCCACACTATCTCTTTGCTTGCTCTCAAGCAAAATATAAACACCAATATACAAGTATAAATAACTTAAACAAGATTAATAGTTAACAAAGTGTTATATAAATTTTAATACAACTTTCACAATTAACCCCTTTTTATTTAAAAACAATGTGTGTTCGTGTGCTTGAATATCATTACAAGTTAAACATTAATATTCAAAGTTACACAAAATGTGACTGTGAAAACCATAAAACCCTTAATAAATTTTTTTTTTTTTTTAAAACATGCATATCTATAATGAAAGAATAATAACAAAGTTCGCTATGTAAATAAAAATACATTCTTAGTTTCTCAACACAACTATAAGCTTGTAAACTCACATATTCTCCACTATCTGAAGATTTTGGTCGATCTGGGTCAAATAGGACTTTTTATTCTTGTAATGTTAAGCTCGGGATTTGGTTACATCGAAAGTAGGGATAGACAAAATATTTCAAAAGTTTAAATTGAAAATGAATTACCACCTCTTGAAGAAAACCTTAGCCATGATATGCTCTTCATTTTTCACACTTTTTTATTTTTCTTTTCTTTTCTTTTCTTTTCTTTTCTTTCTTTTCTTTATTTTTCTTTCTTTTTTTTTTTGAGATCATATCTATGAGCTTTTTTTTTTACCTTTCGGTTTTTTTTTTTGCAATATCTCGTAATCCTTTATCAGCATGTGTTCATAACTTTTGTATACAGATTAACACATGGTAATACATTCTCATAAAATATTGGATAGAAAAGTAATAAACGAGGCTAATTATCAAAAATTAAATGGTAATGAAAACCATTCATACATGTTGGCTCAAAGTAGGATCGAGGGATATATATAGTATGGTTCGTTTAGAAAGGCTCAAACTATCAAAGAAGGCCTTATGTCATCCCCAAATCACCCAAGGTAGTCGTATTCGTTAATTTCATCTCAACATGGTCATTATCAATTCTAGGTAAGTTGACCTTTAAATGTACGTAAGAAAACATTTAAGACTACATACTCGATCCATTCAAATTAATTCTTTTTTATGTTCCACTTTCAAATTGTAAGTTTTTTTTTGGTCCAATTTGTATATTAAAAGATTAACCATATAAACACAAATTTCTCCTTCTCCGCCGATTCCTTCTAAGCCGAGCCTCTCGGTCTGGTCTGATAACCTCTAAAAGTTGAAATAATTACAATTTTCCCCCATCACCCGCATCCCATCTCATCCCGCCTAAAATTCGCGTAATTCGTACGTATTAGAATAGATTCGTAGACCAGGTCCTCTGCTTCCTTTAAAATTTTAAAAGTTTCCTTTCTACATGGGACCTTTCCTATTCCTTCTATGTCTCATCGCAAGCGTTTAAAAAAAAACCAAAAAATCTGGTTGTTTTTCCCTCATGTTTTTCTCTTCTCACGTTTTCGAGAAACAAACCCTCTCTAAGATATTTTGACAATATTTTTCGGTAATAGATTAGTAAGCTGTTTATTCTAACCACTCTTTTTTTAATCCATATCACATTTCGTATAGAGGTTTTACCACTCAGCAATATGTCGCCTTACCCATTATGAGCTAAAATTGTTGGTGAACGATTCCAAATTTGATATAATCAACATGCTTTATTTTTTTTTTTTAATTTGTTTATTAATTTGTTGAGTAATTTAATGTATTGCGTGAAATACAATCTATTTTGCCATCGATTTCTTTAACTATCCCAATATAATAGCAGGATCCTCCTTGATAATACTTCGGGGAAGCTAAGTGAAACACTATTTTAGGTAAATTAATTGTCTTACTCCCTGCGATCGCGCGCCAAAAATTCGAGTTTCCTTTTGGATTTCCTTCTTGTCATAACAACTGCAGCATGTCCATCATATCGCTTATCATAACCGTTATCGCGGCTTGAGTTCTTTACAGGTACGCTCAATTACCGCTCTGAACCACTTCTTGATTTTTCTAGGGCATATTTGTACTGCTTTCTTTGATCACCGCAACAATACAGTCACCATATGATCATACTCGAACGATTACAGCTCCTATGATTCGAATACACATCAGTTTCTCGAGCCCCGCTATTATCCGCTACATTTTAAATGGGTCTAGGGTTGCATATCATTTTGTAATGTGTTCTGTTAATGCAAATGACAAAAAAAAAATAAATATTATTTGTTTTAAAAATAAAAAAAAAAGAATAAGAAAATTTTTTTAGACTCATTTCTGTGATTCTACCCGTTTTCTCCTTTATCCCGAAATCATGATATTGAGTTCGTATGGCATTTTTTGATGCCTGTCTATTGAACTAGCCCTTCTAGCTATATTTTTCTGTACTTCTCTCTTACTACTACTCGCCCATTTCATACAGTATTCCGACCAGGTTTAATTAACAACAGCTACCCAATATTCCGGGATCCTTTTACCCGAAACCCATACGGTTTCTTTTCTTCGGGCCTTAGTGTAACTGGTTTGTCGGAAAATATACGTACCATAA